>CANYBF010883470.1:0-10000 GCA_948192965.1 Dalechampia spathulata | reverse complement strand
TATTTCAACTATACCTGATAATTTACATTTCTCGGTCCAATTCTGGTGAATAGTGCTACGCATTAACTTTCCTTGGAATTACATCATTTTCCATTATCCTGGGATTCTAACTTTGTCCCTTCGTATTAATTCAAACCAAGTGAATATTTATTTGGTTTCCATTTACTACACATCTTTTGTTTTTATTAATAGCACCCTTTTATTTAAGAGAAAAACAAATAATATAAATATTGTTATGTAAACAACTTGCTCACCCACCGAATATGATAACATGTTCATGCGCTTACTTATTTCAAACTTCAAGAGGTAATTTAGACATTCGGCTTGCCCTCACACACGTATATCCTAATATAAATGGTCAGAATGCAAACTTTTATTCCCTCTAACTCTGTTTATGAGCGTTAAAAATTCTAAGTTTCAGTTTACATGATATACTTCAACTTATTTACATGTTACCGTGTTAAAATCATACCTTTGTTTAATCTTATCATGTATATTTTCTAGTAGTTTAATATCATTCAAACTTCCTTGCACATTTCCCCAACTTCTCTCACCGATTCCTCGTTCTGGGCTATACGTATATTTCCAAATGACGTTCTTCAAAGGGTAATTACTATGACAAATAATCAAATACAATTTTCTGCGCATATTTAACATATCTAATAATCCAGGTTTTATTTCTTTACAATATTCCCTTCACTCTCCTGTTCACTTACTTATCCCAAAACAACTAACATACACATACTTAGTTAAGCTCAACTTACCTAAGAGATTCGGTAGAATCGAGCTCAATTCTTCAACAGCATCCCCTTCTTGTTCCATTTCCTTCTACTTAATTCGGCTTCCTAAATGAAAGTTCCAGAATCGTTTCTTGTGTTTCCTCACAATCGCTTCTGTTTACTAAGTCATTGGTGTTAAAATTAAAGTTCCACCGCCTAACTCTCACAATCCACTCAAGAATATTTGGTACGGCAAGCTCTGTCTTTACGAGGCAAACGCAAATTCCTTCCCTTCTTTTATTCCAATTCTAGCAAAATGATCAGCCCGAGTGATTAATATGTCATTCACGTCTTTATAAATTAACTCAAAGTGGCATTTAATGCAATAAATTTATAAAAATTGATCTCCACATTTACTTTGACCAATCTCCATATGCGGCAATTTTTATATTCCTTGGTCCCATATTTCTTAATTACTCTTAAATGGTTCCGAAGCACACTAATTATTCATAATCCTTGCTTACATTTATTAAACTAGTGTCCAATTCCACAACAGATATATATATATATATAGATAATTATGGTATATAAACTTGTTTTTCGAATATGTATATATATTCGCAATAATCATTCTTTTCAAATAATCTTAATTCATTATTACATTATTTATCTATAATCTAAACTAGTATTCATTTAATTTGCAGCCTAACCTACCCCATTCACTTCATGATATATTGAACATATTATTCAAGCATAGCAAGTGACACTCACATGATCATAAGTAAATACACTTAAATAACGGATGTGACATAAATGATTTAAGGTAAATATACAAAATTGAACAATTTTATAGTACATATAAACGGGTTCACAAGATTTATAGTATATATTATTTTTACATAATATAATTTGGTTATATAAAAATTGTTGAAATCATAAAGTGAAAAAGGAGATATAGATCAGTATTGATCAATAAATATCAAATATTCTTATATTTATGCATGCACATAAAACTATAAATTGCTTATGTATTAAGTTTACAAGAATCCTAATGACATTATTTATGAACAATTTTTCACAAATATTCATTCATGTTATATATAAGTATTTTTTTATGATTAATCATCTTGATAAGTAATTTAATTGTCTTCTTAATACATTTATTATTATTAGTTAGAGTTTAATCATAATTAACTTAATTCTCCATCATCTTATATTTAATTTTTTTTGATATGGCATATTAAATAATGTTTAGTTCAACTCTTCATTTCCCAATAAAAACTAAAAGGTTAAATTTTTTTTTATGTTATCAATTTATGATAAATTGACCTTTTAAATTCTTTATATATTTATGTTATACTTATATATATGAGGTAAATGATATATTTTATTACTATAAAATTTATTTTGTTACGAGAAACTCATAATACCAAAAATATTCTTCAATCTCCCACTTTTAATATTATTCTTGCAATTTTATTGTAGCAAAGACTCCCATTACTAACAATAAAATCTTTCAAATACATTATGTTTCAATTTATTTACTATTATTCTTTTTTCATGCATTCATAGCTTCTTATATATATATATATATATATATATGATTTTTTATGTAATATATTTGATTATATAGAAATTATTGAAATAAGGAAGTGAAAAAGGAGGTATAGATTAGCAATGGTCAATAAATATAAGATATTTTTAATTTTTACATGATTATTATCTTAAAGGAATATGCTTAATGATAATATTTATGAATAATGTTTCATTGGTGTTTATTCATTTTATTTATAAGTAATTTTCTTTTTTTAATTGGTTATTTTGATAAGTAATTCAATAGAATTTTCATATATTTATTAGTATTATTAATTATAGTTTAATTATAATTATTTTAACTTTTCATTTTCTTATATTTAGTTGTACTTAGTATGCCATATTAAATAATGTTTAGTTCAACTCTTCATTTTCTATATTTATTCTCTTAATAAAAACTAAAAGATTAAAATCTTTTAACAAATAATGATAATGATAATATAAATATAAGACTATTATTTTAATTAAATAGTTGTGTTATTTTATAAGATATTTATGCACATCATGATATATACACTAGTTTTCCTAATAAAATCAAATTTGAGTTGAAACTTAATATTTAATTTTAAATTATCACGAAATTAAATACTTAAATTAGGAAGTGAAGATTAGCTCAACATCCTAGAAAATTTTCAATATAGCAGATTATGAATGCCTAATGAGCGTGTTAATTGGTATGCTTGTATAGATTATTATCTACTATTAGAATGATGATTATTTACTACTATATTTTGGAATTATTAATAATTGATATATATATATATATATATCCTTAATCATTAATGAATGATATGGTCTATTTTTATGCCTAATATTAATTATTTGTAAATGAGATTCACAACTATAATATAAAGGCTTATTAACTATAAGTATATCATCATATAATGCTATGAATATTTGATTAATATTTATTTATTTAGATACGTGATATGTAAATATTCTAAAATGTTATTGTTTTACAATTAAGTCAGCATTATGCAAATACATGCATGATAAAAGCGTAAGTCATGCATTATGCATCATTAGCATGACATTTTGGAGGAATAAGTGAGATATAGTTATATATATATATATATATATATAGAAAATAAATAATTAAAAATATACCTAGTATAGATTATAAACAATTAGATATAGAGATTGATGTGATCATGGAGAAATGATGAATTCATAAAAAAAATGGTGAATTCACAGAAAAGTAATGAAATGATAGAGAATAAAGGAATGCAATACATATTTGAATTCATCGACATATAGCATGTCATTACTACAACCAAAGAGGAATGCAATATATATTTGCATTCATTAACATAAAACATGCCATTACTATAATATTGATATATATAATGATAATATAATTGATTTGTGATTGTGATATATAATTGAAGATTTATTGATAGAGAAATTATATGAAATGATATTTTATCATTGATTATATTTTTATTGATTATAAAATTTTATCTATGATATATTGTTATGATTAGTTGTCATTTATTTTATTAACTAATTATATTTGTTATTAAAAAAGAAGAAATATATGATTGATTTGTGGTAATGGTGTATGATATGAAATGTCATGATCGCCTTAAGAGCATGCCTATTTAATACACTAGTATAAATTAACATTCACCATCATAATGTGATATTGGTACAAATTGACATATATGTATAATATGAATTTATATATAATTTATTTTATTTTATGGTTATGGTTATAGCATGCTATTATTTATATATGTATATTTATATGAATATGTGATTGTGTAAAGTCATAGGTAAAGAAATTAATAATTATAACTACAGACCGAATATATGTTGTTAAATTAAAGAAGTTTTTAAAAAAATTTATGTATCCTTTGTTGAGTGATTACTGGATCTCAATTAATACGATATTTATTAATCATTCTACAAGAGCATATTTTCACTGGTTAGGTATGATAAGACTCATTGGATTTCTGCTTCACCATCTCTAGATCTAGTAGAGTAACATCAAAGCTGGATTTGAACCCATACCACTTATAGAAAGTAGTGCAAAGAGGCTTTCACTTTACTGTAGTTGCCTTATTGAGACTATGATACCAGCCTAGCGCTAGTCCTTTCAATGAGATAAAGAACAATTGGATTATCTACTCATTGGACAAGTCAGTAGTGCAGGTCTTTAAGTGGTTCTTTGGATCCTCAACCTCATTATACTTGGAAGCATCTGGCAGCTTAAACTTATAAAGCAACCCCTTAATGGCTTTAACAGATAACTCATCAAAGTCCAAATTTGAACCCATCCCTTTAGTGTTCATGATAGAATACAACTATTTTATCTTCTATTTTAATACAAAGGTCTCAAACTTACAAACATCATGCATGTGAAGTGATATGTCATCATCTGTCTTGATATCATACAAGTTCATCGCTTTCCTTTTATCCTTCATAGGAGCTGGTAGGGTGATGAAGTATTTAGAGTTAAGAGCCTCTTGAATCTATTATTACAAGAGAGTCATGAAATCAGTAGATAATAGCTTAACCAGTGATTGATTAATCAAATTATGAATAGCAGTAAGTGAATCATCATCAAAAATAGAGCATGATATCTCAAAAGGGGATGCAACATTTATCACACCCATACCTGGCGTAACATGCTCCTGTAGTATAATGAATAACCTCCTAAGAAAGGAAATCATT
This sequence comes from Dalechampia spathulata, assembly GCA_948192965.1. Classification (NCBI taxonomy): domain Eukaryota; kingdom Viridiplantae; phylum Streptophyta; class Magnoliopsida; order Malpighiales; family Euphorbiaceae; genus Dalechampia; species Dalechampia spathulata. The sequence continues at coordinate 5,012 of CANYBF010883470.1, read as the reverse complement.
AATTACACTACAAAGGATGTATACATTTTTTTAGCAAGTACTATTCATTAAGCACTATTCATAAGTTACTATTCATTAATCATTATTCATAAGTTATTATTCATCAAATCTCATGGTGAAACCTTTTCACAATATAACATTTATTTATGCATCGTTATGTGTATGTACCTGTGTATTTTAGCTATCTGTAAATAAAATTCATTACATTTATGTATCATATCATATTTAACATTCATACGTATATTCATTATCATGTCGTGCATATATATAGTGATAAATCCATCATTCATATATAATTATGTTATCATGCATCATCATTATGTTATTCACAACAAACAGATTAATACTATACTTATATACATCACAGATATAATAAAGACTACTACCAAATGAGTATGAAAAGTGCTACATAATGAGAATTATATCTCAGAATACATTATAAAAGTCCAAATTGCTTGTAGGATAGGGCTTCGTGTAAGTCCTGACCTGTGCTAACTACGAATCAGCTACTCTCATTACTCTCCAAATGAATTAGGACATACATTCATCAAATGATAAACATTAAGTATAAAACTCAATGGTGCTATAAAAATTTATATAAGGCATACTTTTATACAATAAGGACATCCATTATCCAAATCATGATTAATATTAACAAGATATTGTATTGATATCATATCGCATCAATAAACATCCTACTTCATCAATAATGAATATTTGGTACTGTTAGTATAAGAATAAATACCATTTGGGGCCTTTTTGTAATTTCCTTGTATCAATTATCATATAAGAATAACATCATGCATTAAGCATCGTAAATCTCTGTATTGATATCATATATGACTAATGATCTATGCCTTTGAGAATGCATCCATATTTTTCACTCTCCCTCTTATTCTTTTGTAACATTCCATTTCTTTCTATAATATTGTGCATAATTTCAATTCGTTCTGGGTCCCTTTATGTACTGGTACTCATCTTTCATAGGAGGGCAAACATAACTGTAGCTGTATGGTTCAATGAACTCGTATTTTTACTTCTTATCAAGAAGGTTGCTCTATGATTTCGTTGAAAGAATATGTAGTTTTACTTCCAATCAAGAAGATTGACCCAGTACATTTCTTTTTATATCATATCTCTCCATCTTATAACTTATGTATACTTTTCATGAAAAAGCATGTATGCTTTTATGATTCATGACATGAAATGTAGATAATGTATAATGATTGTATTGAAAGGACATTAGATGATATCATCAACTACGTGTATCCAATTTATGAATAATATGAGCATTTTAATGTAAATACATAATTTTAAGACCTTAAGAGAGGTCATGAAGTGAGAAGCATAAACCTATCACCTGTTTATTCCTATTGAGTACTTGGGTAGAAATGTTGGCTTCATTATTTGAACCTATAACATTTCCATTCCATGTTCACTTAGTACAATTATTTACATTTTCATTCAACTTTCATCTAAAATGATCATTCAAGTACCATTCCACATTATTCCAAACCATAATATTTCATCTATATGCATATTGGCATGTATATATCACATTTGAAATGGTCATACATTCATAAGAAGCATTCATGCATCATTTCATGTCTTAGTATTCCACATTTTGCATTTAAGGGTAAATGCACACATAAATCATATAGTCATTTATTAATATGTAAGTCATGTATTTGGCATAGGCATATGTATGTAAGGCTTAGTATAGTATGATGAAGTATGTAATATTAACTTGTTTCCATACTTTTAAGTGTATATCCTTAAGTATAGTAATAAATTATAATGTTTAAACAAGCATAGCATGAAGTTTAAATGCTTTAGACCTTCATTCTTTAGATAGCCAAATTTGTATGGTAAGTTACTATTCATTTGGTCAATGGCACTATTCATAGGTTACTATTTATTTGGTATGGGTTACTATTCATTTGGTCATTTTTACCTATGTTGGATTTGTAATTGTATGTTCATAACCATTCATTTAAGCACTTAAAACAAAATTGCATACTAAATTACTTGATGTTAAAACATGCATGCATTTCAAGTTCATACATATTCTGCCTCATGGAATAGTTCACATTGTGCAAGCATTTTGACTAAGTAAATGACATCGAAATTGAATGACTCTTTAACTATTAGAAACTAGACTTAAAGATATTTACAATTGTATACTATATGCCTAAAAATTTAATTATTATGGCCTTCAAGCATTAAATTTTCAAATGCCTATAAATTCTGCCTAAATGTCACTCGAAATAAGCATATTTGGAGCATGAAAGTGGCGTGAATTGTTAGGCTATGAAAATGACTTCAGAAATTTTCAAGATTAATACCATTAGAAAATAGATTTAAATATCTTTCCAATGGTATATTATACGTCCCGTAACTCTAAGATTAAGATGGTCAAAAAGCAATTACCGTAAACCCCTAAATCTACCTTTTTTACCATTCGATTTTGGCAAGTTATATACACTTAGGTTGCATGTCTCATTTATAATATTTAATCACGTTAAAATCTTACCATATTGCACAAACACATACCTTTACATGTTACTCACATTACCATATAATATTTTTCAACATTCATGTCACGTCTTTTGGCTGCGTAACATGTTCCCGAAGAATGATTATAAATTTTCTAAAATAAAAATTCATAATCATCCAACAAAGGATACCTAAATTTTTTTTATATATTTTATTTAACTCGATTGATACAAACCTTTATAAAGATAAATAGTTATTATAAATTACATGCCCCTTTTTTTTAATAATTTAACACACATTTATAATCTAACAACTTTAAGTGTACTGCCAAAGTACTTCTATAGAACTTACACGATTAACTATCAAGAAGTCCATAATAATTTTATTACCACTCTGAAGTTGTTGGTCCTGCTGCTGCCACTAATGTTTCTCTTCCGCAGTCTTGCTGGGTCCTACGTTTATCAATTGACAAATGCTGAGTATAAAACTCAATGGTGCTATAAAACTCATGCAATTTATATCATAATAAAATTTATAACATTAAATTTCATGGCATTTATAAATCATGTAATATAGATAATATACTTTTCATGTCAATTATGAATAATGATGAATTTTCTACGTATAATAATTATTACAAGAAATATCATGCATATTAGCATCTTGAGTAATACCAATCTTTATGAAGAATGCTTATTGATGAGAATGCATTCATGTAGTGCATTCTCCCTCGTATTCTCATCTTATCCATATGCGCATTTTCTGGGCTTTCGATAAATTATCACTGTAATTCTTTTTATAAGAGCTCATTTTTCATCTTTCTTTTCACTTTCTGTTAATTCTGTTTGCATGATATCATACTCTTTTAATTCCCTTAGGAATTAATATCATTTTTGCCCGATAATAATCATATAACCTTTTTATCCCATTTTATCTCCTTATGTCACCATGTTATGCCATGTCATATGTCATATGGTTATGAAATGTATAATGTAAAATTTATAAATTTAAATCACTAAACCCGTGCCTCTTTGATCAATTAATGACCGAGGATTTTTCTATTTAATAGCACAAACCTGATTTATCTTTTCCCTGATTATAATCGTTGATTGAAGCGTGAAAATTTTCCTCTGATTGACCTATTAAAAATACATAATAATAATTTGTTTATTAGACATTAAATCAATTTCTCATTATATATATATAATTTTAATTTAAAACTTACTATTTAAAACAACGATATTTTACTAAATTTTAGAATTTAACAGAACGTATTCTCTTAAGAACAAACTGTGATAATTAAAATTTTTTAAAATAACTTAATGTACTTAATTTTCATCATTTGAAAATCATAGAAAATATCTTATAAAACAAAAACTAAAACTGGTAATAATAACTCTTTTAGTTTAATAGTTCTTAATATAACCCAACTTCCTGAGTAAAAAGCTAATAAAGAGATATATTAAAATATGACTATGAATACATAAATGAAAATTCATTTTAATGAGTATATCTATATCATATATCATCAAAAACCAACTTAACTAAATAAATTTTCTTAAAATATATGTTATCTCAATATATTTTTGTTAACTTTTGTCTTTTAATATTTTGAAACCTCTTTAATCATATATTATAAGAAACATGTCTTTATTTAACAACATGTAATACCATATGTCTATATCTCCAAATATAAATATATACATTATATGTTTATTTTTATTTTATTTTTACCATTTTTGAAATAATCATAATAATAATAACTTATTTAAAATTCAAAATCCATAAAAAAAAAAGGACTTATTCATTTTATTAAATAACCAAATAATATAAAAACTAATTTTATTTATTATATCTATATCTTTAAATATAACTTTATTTGCTATTCATGATATTTAGTAAATAAATATCTTATCACAACCCATTTTAAAAACAACTTCATTAAATGAATAATAAACTTGATTCTATCAATTTCTTTAAATTTCTTTTTAATAAATCCCAAAACCTTTTCTTATGTTCCAAATTATTTATATATATATTTTTGTATATAACTATAAATATAGAAATATAGATACATTTCTATTATCTTATGAATTACTTAAAATTTGCCAAAACAAAGAATACATATGTATAGGTTTAAAATATTATAACTCCATAAATCTTTTTAAACAATACACTAGTTCTAGCTTTATTTAAAATCAATACCACACGTGAACTCATATATATAACATGATTGAACTCTTTATTTATTCTATTTTATTTATGTTAAAACACATTTAATCACAATAAATTCCAACTTCTTTAAACTTAATTTAAGCCTCCATAACAATTAAATTTGATTAAATAACCCTTAATATACCTCATCAAACATCACGGTTCTTATTAGCAAAAAGAAAGAACTTCACAAACAATAATTTTTGGCTCAATATCAATTCGGTTAATCCAGAAAAATAAACCATTCAATCGTGCTCTTTTGAACTTCAACAAGAATCCATTATCACCTTAATTTATCACAA
>CANYBF010883344.1:0-26299 GCA_948192965.1 Dalechampia spathulata | reverse complement strand
TCATGAGATTCTATTTTGATTTTTTCCAATTTATCATGATAAATTAATATTATAAAAGTTGGTATTTTTGTAAGAAAAGAAAACAGCTGGCAAAGTTAAAAAAACCAATAACCTAGGCGGGATTTCCAAAAATTTCCCTAGATTTATCGTATGCTTCTTCGTAAATCTTTTCTAGATGACGCCCAAGCCCAAGGCCCACTCAAAGTTGACTGATATGCATATATATATACATATTGAAAAAGGAGAGCGTGTGTAGATGTAATCTTAGAAAATAGACATATCATAATGTAATTTAATACTGAAATTAAAATTGATTTACGGGACATAATAGAGTAATTAATATAGTATTCAAATTTTGGTATACAAGTCAATCGGAAATAATCATGTCCAGTAGTCATCCATAACACTTGTCCTTTAAGAATTTTATGCATTAAGCTTTCTTCCTATTCATCACCGACACACAGATCAACCCATTTCAGAATCCACCTTCCCCATTAATGTTCCTGATGCTCATCTCCATAACTCCCCGTTTCCCTCCTTAATTTATTAATAACCTCTAATGTATTTATTTAGGTAATGGCTTAATACTTTTTTCAAAGAAAACACAGAAAAATGGGGAAGTGGCAGCCGGAATTCTATACGTTGAGAGGTCCTTCCCTCCGATAGCAATGATGTATATATGCACTTAAATTTCATTTTAAATGTATTTTATTGTATGTCCTACTACTATTATCTCATTAATTATTTAATCTATTATTATTTATTTTAATATTTATTGTTTTTTTGTTAGTTGATATGTATATTTTCAATATTAACAAATTGAAAATAATTGTATATAGTATATTTTTATTTATTCTACTGTTTTCAGATATTTAATATTTTCTTTAATATAATTACAAATAGATATAAAAATTTAGTTCATTATATATAGTTATATTAATTTCGAGGAAATAAATACACATAGAATTTGCATATAACACCATAATTATTTTATATTTAATTTGCAAAAATTTATAGAACATGAATACCAATATTTGATGTCAAATTTTGTATATATTATTTAAATTAGTTATAATATTAAATCAATATTTGTTTTATTAGAAATCATAGAAATAACTTTGTTGTGATAATCTTAAAGGGAAAGAATTTAACTACTTTTAGAAATATAATATAAATATTATAATTTAATACTATAAATAATTTTAAAAATTTTAAGAATTCAAATTTAAATATATATTATTATAAATGTATTAAAAAATAATATATTATTAATTGCTAGCCATAATTATTATTATCATCATTTTTAGTTTAAAATGAATTTTATAAATTATTATAAGGTTGAAGTAATTTCATTTTAATTTAAATAAATTTTTAAATTTTTATAAAATTTTATTTATGAATAAAATAAATTCTTAAAAAATTAAATTAAACAAATATTATGTTCGGTAACCATGTTTTACATAACGATTGATGTTTTAATTTAATCAAAATATTATTGTTAAAAATTATATATATTATTTAATAAAATTTAAAGTAAATTAATATTTAGATATTTAGATATTTAAATCAATATATTTAAATATTAATGATTAAATATTAATAAAATAACTAATAACTACTAAAATAATAAATTCTTATTAAAATTATTGATTTTAAATTTTTATATTTTAAATAAAATATTATGTATTTTTAAAATCATTAATTCATGAAAACATATTTTAAAATATTTTTTTTCAAAATAAAATTTTAGGAAAAAGAAAATTAAAAACTAAAAAAGAAAACAGAAGCCAAAACTTGGTGGAATGAGTCATAAATGAGAGTGTGGGCAAGTGCTCAAAAATTGTAATTGAAGTATACATCATAAGCTATCATTGCTCACATATTTAACCCTTAACACCATTCAACCCACTTTATATATATATATATATATGTGTGTGTATATATATATATATAAAAGTAACTCCTTGTTTTCCATTCAAGAAAACAGTAATATATGAACAAAAAAAGATAATTACTTTTTTTTTATTCTCATTCTATAATTTTTTAAGTTTTATAAAATAATATTTTTTTTAATGTTAAATCTATGTGTAATTCATATAAAATCTTATATCTATACATGCATGAAGAAGCTTAATTTAAAGGAATCTAAATTTTATAAAATTTATAAATTATATGAAATTTAAACTTATAAATTTATAGAATTTTAAAATTTATTATTTAGTTGAAAATATAAAATTTATAGATTTTAATGTTATAATTGTAATAAAATCAAATAAATTACATTATCTTATAAATAAAAAATGAAAGAATTTAAAAATTCAACTCTTAGATGAGAACTTAAATTTATATCAAAATAAAAAATTTAAAATTAAATATATTTTTTTATTTTTTAATAATTAAATAATAAAAATTTATAAATCTATGAAATATTTACTTGAAATCGTTAAAATATAAAATCATTTGACATTTCAAAAGCATAACTTTTCACTTGTAATGTAAAATCCTAAAATCCTAAAAAAGTTACGGTTTAATCGAATAAAACTATCATCATTATATGTTAAATAAAATCAATTATTTAATAATTATTAGTTAATTTATTACATTATATGTTTTAATTTAATATATTTATATCGATCAAATTAATTAATATGATATAAATAATAAAAATAAAATTTATTAAATTAAAAATATTTTTATTATCTTATTTTATATTAATTAATTTAATTTATATATAAAAATTTATAAATCAGATTTATATATTTTTAACCTTTTAATAATAATTAACTATTATATATTAATGATTAGTAGGGGATGATTTATGCAGTATTTCAAAACTAAAATATTTAATAACTGGAAATTTTAAAAATGAAAAAAAAAGGTTTTAAAATGATCAAAATACTGAATATACTTCAAAATTATGGTGAAGAAGGGCATGCATGATGCGGAGTAACAAACGTGTCGTTCGCATAAAGCAGTGTCGTCTAGAACTGGAGGGGTAGAAAGCGTAATTTGATAACTGATAAAAGGCGATTTGATCTTCCTTGCTGCGTCATCCAATTTCATTGTGATTTTAGGCGAGCTTGATTGCCACAGTCGAGGTAAAGAACACGAGATACAGGCTTCGTGTACATAGAAGAGGAAGAAAGAAATGGGGATCAGATTCATATTAATGGTAAACAAACAAGGCCAAACACGTTTAGCTCAGTACTATGAATGGCTAACTCTCGAAGAACGCCGTGCTCTGGAGGGTGAGATCGTCCGTAAATGCCTCGCTCGTACCGATCAGCAGGTCCTCTCCTTCTCTCCTATTTTTTTTTTCCCTAAATTACCGCCAATTATTCAATTAGATTTAATCGATTCAGCCATAGCTTAGGTTAACAAGAAAAACGCAAATTTGACTGATCCTGAGAGTTTTTAGCCTTGGAAGCATTTGTATTTTTGACGAAATGCTTTCGTTTTTGAATGTTCGTTAACAGTGTTCTTTCGTGGAGCATCGCAATTACAAAATTGTTTACAGGCGGTACGCATCATTGTTTTTCCTTGTCGGCGTAGACAATGACGAAGTAAGGAATTCAATTGTGATTTAGCTTTAATCTTATTATTATACTTGTTTTCGGAAATTTTAAATGGCTAGACTTGAATTCTTTCATCGAACGACTAAAGAAAAATTATAACTCGTGTATGTCCCAATAAATCTTCTCCTATTTTTACAGAATGAGCTAGCAATTCTAGAATTCATACATCTGTTAGTTGAAACAATGGATCGCCATTTCGGTAATGTGGTGAGTCTTTTTTTTGATATTACGCCAATTATCACTTCTATCTTTTCCTGCATCTTGCTTATACATTTGGTCTACCATATTTCCCTCCAATGAATTGCTCTTTTCTTTTCTATCGTTCAGTGTGAGCTAGATATCATGTTCCATTTAGAAAAAGCACATTTCATGCTAGAGGAGATGGTCATGAATGGTTGCGTTGTTGAGACAAGCAAGGGAAATATCCTGACACCAATTCAGTTGATAGACAAAACATCATAAAAAAAATTTGATTAGCTGCGGTATCTTTCTTCTCTCTCTTGAATTTTGGCATGGGATCTCTTTTCGCTTCTGTTGCTGGTTGTACCCCAACTTGTTCCGAAATAAGACTTGGTTGTTGCCTTTTGTATGATAAGTTCATGAACGCATTATAATTCTTCTCTTGGTAAATGAAGATCTTGGAGTTGATAAATTGGTGAATTAAGGTCGTATCCAGAGTTTAGTTTTCTATTTAACTTGCTTCCTGTAGCCAAGCCAGAGTCTAACCAGCAGGCATACATTTGGTTCTGTTGGTTCTTTTCCCCATCTTTATGTGAAGAAAAGAAGCTTGCTTTGTGCCGCCAGCTCATGTTAATGGCAGGACATCTCAGAAAATTTGACATCTTTCGCTGCTTTAGCTTATGTAAAAGAACTTCCAATGTTTGTGTATTTCAACAATCTAAACCATCAAAAGTAGGAAAAATCAACGGTAACTAGCATCCATGCATTTGGGTCCCTTGGCTTTCAAATTTTGACCAATTTGATTCAGCCACGTTGCCTATTTAAAACTTTTCCTTTGCATTTGCATGGTAGTAGAAAGAAAGCTATAGACGTTCCTAATGTTCAATTGACAAAGATGAATAATGATAATTACGTTAGGGAGTGATAGTGTCGTGTTAGTTGGTCCTAACCATCTCTACATCGTTAGATAGATTGCTGTTTAGATTTGCATGCCCTTCCTTTGAGCTTGGTCCATGAGCAGACAATGGCAAAAGTAAGTCAGAAAGTAGTAATAGCTTGTCATGGCACTCATCATTAATAATTAACGACCTCGACATCTCAATAATTCACGTTCTGGAAGACCATCATTTATAATAAGCATCATCATTGTGAAGTAAGGAAAGAAATGTAGGGGCGGGGCAGGGTGTTAGATTGATTATCCTCCAAGAACACTTCATAGGTATGAACATCTAAGTTGATGAAACAGCAAGCAATATTTAGAAGGACCATTTTTGCCCTAGTTTTTCCTTCTCTTTATTTCTCACATTTTCGGCTGCAAAAATGGGCAAGGACACGCATATGCGAGAAGAATATGAAAGGAGGTTGTCGAACTTGGTCGGTGCTTTCAGGGGTGGCCGCATGATTGACAATGAACAAGTCTTGCTTGAATTGTTTTGCACAGCGTTAATTCAGATGGAAGCATCCGGTGAGTCAATACTTGAATTGTAATAGGATTATAGTTCTATGGAAAAAAGCACACTATGAAACTCTTCTGCAGTATAAACTAGCACGCCAAAATTCCAAAACTGGAAGTTGGGAAGCCAGCCAAGTGTTGTATCATTGGCAAGTCCCTAATTGAGCAAATACCATGATTTTTCGTGTAAATTCATAAACCCAAATGGAAAAGCTATGAAATTTGACACTAGCAAGGAGCTTCAAAGCTGCTGTGACATATTCTCTCTGGAACTTAGAATTTAATTCCAGTCATTTTTTCTTCTCATTTAATCCAATATCTCAAGTTAACCCTTGGCTTTTCATCTTACAGATCTACTACACCGATTTCTGCTCCCTCTTATTTATACAATATGTCAACAGCAATATTCTATTAAAACCAAAACACTGAAACTAAGAAAGGGAATGCATTTTTAAATACAAAAACCAAAAATACTCGTCAGACCAAATCAGAAACCATGCAAGTACGAATAAAAACATGAAAGAAATTGAAGGGTGTAAAGCCCCTCTTTCTTGATCATCCTCGCCTCGCCATCTTTATAGTTTCAGTTGTTGTCACTGATCAAAATTAGTGAGATATGATTTGATCTCTATTACAAAAAAAAAAAAAAAAAGAAGAATAGATGGGAAAATTTGGCTAGCGGTAAAGCATGAATAGAATTTTTTTTTTTTTTTTTGGGGACCAACAAGAAGAAAAGTAGGTAAAGTTTACGCGAAACAAGATTACATCATCCGGGTCTCTCCTCAGGCCTTGCAATTTAGCAGGTAAAAAAGAGGGGGAAATCCAAAAAGAAATAAGAAGAGCAAAGTCCAAAAGTTGAAATCATACTACACTATTATCATGAACAAAATAAAATTAAATGCAGAGTTTAGATTAAATCAAAGTTGAGGGTATCGAAATATTTGATTCGAATGAAAAATCCGAAACTCTCTTCGGGATGGTATTCATAACTTTGATAAGGAAAAGTTAGTTACATAAATTTAAGGCTACACGAAACAAGACGCAAAGAGAGGATGTGGACAGAATGAGACAAGTGGAGGTATAAACCTCGATTCAACCTCCAAAATGTTGATTATAGTTACGAATTGACACTTTCCCTCTAGTGTATGCAAACTTTATATACATTTCCTGTTCAGGAGATAAAATGCACACATGAAGCATGAATAGAGTAGCAGAACCCCATATTACTTGTAGCCAGTCATTGAATGAGCTCTTTAGTAGTCTGGGAAACAGTACCTACAGTCATTGAACCAAATGAACCAACTCCAAGAATTCAGCAGGCAAGCACAGAAGTGTGATTTTATGAGAAAACATATTAAACTAGGTAAAAGCAAAATGGCTTACGATGATTAGTAGCTAGCTTTCAAACGAGCTAACAAATAGGAAAAATATAAAATTGTATTGTCTGAGGGAAAAATAAAAAATAAAAGAAACGAGGACATATGTAAAACCTGCTCAAAGGGCCATCTCAGCCTGCAAAGCAGCAAGTTCATCTTCCTCAGCTGTGCGCCTTTGAGGAACAGGACGAGTTGGCTGCCTGCCAGCTGGAACATGCACTGGTGCTGCTGGAGTTGTGGTGGCTGGTTGAAGAAGTTGTTCCTCCAATTCTGCACCTTCCAATTCCTCAAGTTCTGCCTCCAGTTCATCCTGAAAATTTGACAACATTTAGAAGCTTTCCCATATGGAAACTGATACTGGTATTCCTGATAAAGAGCTTCCATCTAGAAGTGCGCATATAAGCTAGATCTTTGTTAATTGAAATACTAACCTCATCAAAATCAGCTGCAGCACCAATGGGAGTTGAAAGAGCCTCTTGAATTTGTTTCATGTTCTCAGTCTGCTCGTTGATTTCATCCATTGTCTTATCCACATCATCGATATTTCTGTAAAAAGATCAACCATAACATTTTTACATTACTCACAAATCTTATAGAAGATTAGAGTTCAGGTTCACATAAATTTAAAGATCTCTGAACACTATTACAAGGTAAAGGCAAAATATGCATTTGAGATGCTGTCTACATGTTAACCATCATTCCAAAACCACAGCCCGAATGTGAAATAAAATTGGAACAAATCCACCTCCAGGAAATAAATGAAGATATCATATTGAATACACCTATACTACACAAGAAATAACTATAAAATATGAACACTATTGTGAGAGGCATATGAAAATAAATTGCTACGCACGTTGCTTTCTGCATTGCCTTCATTGCAGATGCTCCAGTTCTCAATGCATCTACAGTCTCTGTAGTAGCTTTTGCACCTTCTAACATTATCATCTATAACATTTAGATCCATGCAAAAATTACAAAAAACAACAAAGTTCATTAGTAAATTTATTGTGCATTATGTTATGCAATTAGTAAACATGGTATGCACGAGAACATGTTTACCTGATCATGGATACGAAGTTGGAAATTTCCAAGCTGTTCTATTTGTTGCTCGTATAGCCTCTTCCTCTTCAAGCATTGAATGGCCGCTGCAAGACAAATTGTAATCAGCTAAATCACTGAATCGTGTAACTGAACCACATCTACTACTACAAACAATTCCATCCACCAAACGTTCAGACTGCAAAAGAGAATTCATCTATCTTCCCAGTTCCATGTCATTGCTATTCTCGAATAGCATTATCACAACTTACAATAGCACAATTCAAAACTTCAAGCTACTCTAAAGTAAATAGAATTCCATTACATATTCAAGAAAATATACCTCTTTTGTTCTTCGTTCGAGTGAATTCTTTCGCCTTCTCAACCTCCGCAGCAGCCTTTTTTATAAGTACCTTTTCTTTTTTCTCTAACATTTCAAGAGTCTATTCAACACCAAAAAAAAAAAAAGAAAAGAAAAAGAAAGGAGCGCATTTCAAACAAGTATCTGAGCGAAACCAAAAAATCCTACCAATTTCGCATCAACGCATTATCTAGCAAGACAATAAAAACTCTAACTAGAGTAAACACGGCCGTCAAATCCAAATACATAAAATTTTCCAGAATTCATTCAGGTGAGGTAGAAAGAATTCAGATCAAAGTAATAAACAAAAAAAAATCTGAACAAATCGAATTATAGATTAAGAAATTATTAACTAAACCAGAAACCGAAAAGAAAGAATAATCCAATCACATCCAACATAAAGTAAAGAGAATCAAATTAAAAACAATTACCTCATTCAATTTGTCTAGCGTAGCTAGCGCATTAGTTTCCTGTTTTGGTTTTCCAAAAAGACGGTTAAACATGGTTGATTCAATCTGCCAAACAATTGCTCCGTCCGATCTTCTACATCGCAAAGAGTATTGAAACAATTAGATAAAAAAAACCTAAAATTTCAAATAATTAATACCGATCTATAAAAAAAAACATAAGATTAAAAAACTGGAGATCGAACTCTCCCTCAGCAGCGCAAGGGATAGATTGGCATCAATGAATATAAGGCTGACCTTTGAGATTGAAGCAGAGGAAATTGAGAAGAGAAACCAAATTGACTGATAAGTTTGTGAGGAAAAGAGATCAGATTTTTATTTTTAATTTTTCTTCTCCTTTCAATTTTTGGGTTGTAAGTTGGAGATCGAAAGGAAGCTGCTTCCCCTTTTCTTCTCGGCAACGGAGTTGCTTTCACACGTGGCACCAATTTTCGTTCAAGTGGTCTGTATAATCCAATAATTTTTTTTCAAAAAACAAAAAAACGGTTGATAAAAAAAAAGATAGCTAGAACGTTGGATTTAATATTTTTATGAATATCTAGAAGGCATAATTATAGAAATAATATTTTATTTTATGTTTTATAATTGTAATGAAATTATTTTTAAAAATTTTATAATAGTGATTTTTATACAAAATTATAATAAGTGTTAAATTTTTAAAATTGATATCTTTATAAATATTTTTATTTTATATTTATTAATCTCAAATACTAGCATAAATGTCAATTGTGTTTTTATGCTTTTGATGGCATTATATTGATGATATTCGACTTGAGCGATGAATTAGATTATGATATTGTGTTATTATATTTTTGTTTTATTAATAATATTTTTCATAATTTTTTAAAATTTTATATTCATTTAATTTTGAGAAATTTTAATTATTAATAAGTTCTCACGAGAAGCATGCAAATAATAACAAATTATACTATAAAAGTTTCCAATAAATTATGCAAACAAACATTAAATCATATCTTTGCAAAATTCATAATGAAATTCACACAAAGTAATTAATTAAATAATTTTTATAAAAAATTAAAAGAGTTTATATTATATTTTTAGTAAATTAAGATATTTAAATGATAAAAATTTAAATTTAAAAGTAAATTAAAATGTCATGAAACATGCAATATTAAATGAAAAATAATATATTTTTTAAATGCATTTTTATGTATCAATAATATATATTTAAAAATATATAAATAATTAAATTGAAACATTATGAGACCACGTCAAAATAACATACCAATTGGGGTAACTAATTTATTAACCCACGGAACTTATTACTTGCCTCATTTTCAATTTAATTCAAGTGCCTTTCAACTAAATTTGATAAATAAATATTATGAATTTTTTCTTATTTATTTATATTAAAATAGTTTATTACTTGTAAATTTATTTATTTTTTTGGTCATATTAGAGTTACCTTGTGTAAATTACTGGTTAATATTAATTATTTGATTTATTATTTATATTATTTTCTTTAATTATCTTTTAATATTTTTAATTTTAATAAAATATTATTATTATATATATTATTTAAAATTATATTACAATACATCATTTTAATCTCAATAAAATTCTATTATAACATATAACTCATTTTCTATTATTATACATATCATTTAAAATTATATTATAATATATCATTTTAATTATTATAAAAATATATTATAATGCATAATTTTTACTCTTTTTAAATTATATTATCATAAATATCATTTTTATAATATGATTTTAATTTTTTAAAATTTTATTATTATACATATTATTTAAAATTATATTTTAAAATCAATAAATTATAAAATTTTAATTGATATAATTATATATTCAAATTTAATTGATTAATAATCTTAAAATTTTAATTAAAATATGAAATCCCATAATACAAACTCAAAGGCACGATTTATAGTGGTTCGGCATAACTCTTTGCCTATGTCAACTTCTCCTAAGTCTTAACTTAGAGTTCCACTAAACCAATTCACAAATACAACAAATGAATTCTTCACACAAGAATTCAATCCTTAGTATTTTTAAGGTTCACACTCAAACCTTTACAATTAGAATCAAACTGACAATATTCAACTCTCAATTACAATAATGATGCTCCAGTATTAATTACACGCCAACCCAATAGTACAAATCAAAAGTTTAAGGTTGTGAAAGAGTGAGAAAGAGAGAGTTAGAATCAAATGTAAGCAAGATTTAGTTTCTAGCGAAGCAACTGAAAGTTCTATGAGAGTAGCAACTCAAGCACTCGGTTTATAGTGGTTCGACACAATTCTTTGCTTACCTCTACTTCTCTTAAGTCTCAACTTTAGGTTTCACTAAAATCTAATCTCAATACAACAATGGATTCCTCAAAATGATCCAATCTCTAGTGTTTTGCAGGCTCACACTGTCACACCCGCATTTAACACCCTAGGAGTTTTTGTATATTTGTGTATGCTTGTTTGGATGTATATGCATGTGTATACATGCTTTGGTATGATTGTCTGTGTATGTGCTCTATATTATGTGACTGTATATGCATCGTGATGACGTGATGAATGCGTATTTGTATGTATGTGAGGTGTGTACATGATGGCATGCATGTGTGGTATGTGTTTTGGGTGTTTCAGGGGGCCTGGCAGAGGATCGGAGTGTGAGGAGAGGAGTTTGGAGTGTGGTATGGGCGTACGGGGATTCATGCGATTGTACCAAACAGGGGAGATGAGGGGGCTAAGGCTCCTGGAGGCCGTACGAGTGTACCAAAGGATAGTCCGGTCGTACGCGTGCTCGCAGAAAATTAGGTTTGTCAGGTGAGTGGTGGCCGTACGGGCGTACCAAAAGGTGGTACGGTCGTACTATAGCTCATAGGTTTTTGGGTTTGTCAGGCTTTTTGGGTTGGTACAGGCGTACGTGACTGGTACAGTCGTATGCGACTTAAATCTGCCTTTTTAACATATAAGAATAAGCCCTTTTTCTTATGTTTCCTTCACCTATCTTCCTAAAACCCACCCTAAACCCTAAGAAAACACCAATAGAAAGACGTCTAAGCACCGGGATAGTGCGAGAGCGTGGAGTAGAAGCTAAAGCTTGATAGAACAGGGAGTACGGGCTTGTGATATCAGCCTTCTTTCTTCAGGTCTGTGCTAGCTTGTATTGGTTTGTGCTAGCTATCTGTTACTTATGCTTGTTTTCGTGGTTCTACGGCCCTGTAAAGCCTAGAACGGATGTTTGGGGATCGAATTCCCTATGATTATGTCTATTTATACCTTTGATGCTTGTGATTATGGTTATTGGTTCCGAGAAGGAACGTATGTGTGATTAGTGGTTCCAGGAAGGAACGTGCCTTGTGATTAATGGATGTTTGGCTTGTAGGATTATTATTTGGCTTGTTCATGCATTATGAATGATGGCATAGCATATCATGGTGAGGGAGTGAAATAAGGGTGGCGGAAATGAGGTACGAGAAGTATCGGGGTATGAGATGTACCGATATCAATTAATATGGTGAAGGGAGTGAGATGCTCCTACAAGTGTGAGAAGTACCGGTATTAATTGATATGATAAAGGCATGAGATGTGCCTGGAAAAGAGTGCGAGAGGCACCAAACCGAGGGCGAGTGCACTGTACTATTGAGTGTTGAGCATTCATGATTACGTGATTGGGTAGAGATTGTCGTATGATTGGTTGTGTGTCGTATGCTTGATTGTATGCCGTGTGGATTGACCTGTGTATGCGTATGACATGCTTGTGTTCCTAGCACCACTGAGATTATTCTTAGCATTTATCATTTGATGAACGTAGGTCCGAGTTTAGAGGGTAAGCGCCGGGATTAGAGGTGCAACAGCTGGTTCATGTCTTGGACTTCTGGACGGACTCCTACGGCTTGTGTATTTGTGCATATTCCTTATATTTGTAGTATTTGGCAGTATACTAAATGTATTGTATAAGAATCCATGTATATATATCCAGGGTTTTGTATTTATTTATATATCTTTATGTTCTTGGATTTTTATACGAGCATTAGAGTTTAAAATCCCTTATAGTATAATTATTATTTTCCTGAGACGGGAAGGTGATGGTTATGCTATGGGATCATGTCGTCACCCCTCGGGTCTTGGGTCGGGGTGTGACACACATTCAAACCTTTATAATCAATATCAATCTCATAGTAATTAACTCTCAATTACAAAGTTAATGCCTTAAGCATTAATCACACATCAACCCAAGATTACAATAACAAACACTTAGGTTGTAAAAGTTAAAATACAATGAGAGTTTGAATCACAAGATTGAGTTTCTAATAATTTTAGTGACTTGTTAATGAAGTTCTCTGCAATATAAAAGCTTTGCACAAAGAATATAAACGTTAGAAAAGTAATAAAATAATCAATCTTATAAAATAGATCCGTTAAAAAGACTTTACAATCTTTCTGGGAATGCGCATACGGCCATACGGATACCTGTATGCCCGTACCACTTTAAAAACAACAATACACAAATTATGCCGCAAGCTAGGTATGCCCGTACCACTCCATTGGTACGCTTGTACAATATCTCGTACGGTCGTACGTATCAAAGCACAATATATGGTACGACCGTACCATAACCGGTACACCCATACCAATCACACACATACAATTTCAAGTCAAAGCTACACTTGGTACGCTCATACCAAACACACAAAGTCAAATCCACTTGGTACGGTCAACCATATGCCTGTACCACACCATAAACATCAGTGGTATGCTTGCACCACATCCAAAAAATATATTTTAAATGGAAATTAACTTAAATTGATTAAACAAAACATATACATCAAAATTCTAGGTCTAACAATCTCCCCTTTTTTGATGTTAGCAATCAATTTAAGTTCAATTTGTAAAAACATACTCAATTGATTTTGATTTAAAAATCTCACCCTTTGTTTTAGAATTTATGTAATCAATTACCAATAACCAATCAATAATCAATCAATCACAAAAGGGAATAATCAGAGCAATACAATTAAAAATAATTAGAGCAAATGATCAAATATCATAAAATGAAATAAATACAATAAGGATCACAAGAGTTGAAGCCAACTACATACAATAGTCAACTAACTACAATCTAAAAATCAAAATCAAAATCAAAATCTAAAGTCATCTCTAAAATCATCTCCCCCTTTGACAACATAAAAAAAAATCACTGTGGACTAAGAGGAGGAATAAATAGATCTAGCAGGACACTAATAGACTGTAGGGTAGCAGCGGTAGTCATCTGAAAATCCTGAGAGTCGGTAATGTACTGATCTAGGTGCTGATCAATAGAGTCAAGACGATGCTCAAAACCATCAAGCTGAGTGTTGAGCATCGTAAAATGCTGAGTAAGCAAATCAGCAATAGAGGAAGGAGCATCAACAAAAGGATAAAGAGTGGAAGTAGTAGCAGATGCAGGAATATTAGTAGCAGCAGAGGATGATCCACCCTGGAAATGTCTTTGACATTTATAATTAAGGACGGCCTGGTGTGTAGCGTTAGCAGCAAGGGAATCAGTAGGAGCACGAAACTCTGCTAGTGTATCCTCTAGGAGAGGCACCTGCATGCCCCTGCAGATGTTGACCGCTCTACATCCATATAGAGCCACATTATCATTGGGAAGACTCAATGCCAAGAGATGCTCGAGTCATCTCGTAACATACTCGGAATGGACGATGAACTCATAGGTGTGGTCACATTCACTGAGCATGGAATGCTCAATGAAGGATATGTCGAGATTATGTTACATCCACGTTTGACCCCCTAGGAGTTTTAGTATTTCTGTGTATGCTTGATTGGATGTATACGTGTATGTATACATGTTTTGGTACGATTGCTTGTGTATGTGCAGTGTATGTATGCTTGTATGTACGTCATGATGGCATGTTCTGATGTGTATTTGTATGTATGGTAGGTGTGTGCATGATGGCATGTATGTTTGGTGTGTGTTGTGGGTATTATAGGTAGCCAGGGAGTGAGTTTGAGGGTGAGAAGGGGAGATTGGAGTGTGGTACGGGTGTACGGGGCTTTATACGGTCGTACCGAGTAGGGTAGACAGGGGGGCTAGGGTTCCTGGAGGCCGTACGGGCGTACCAGAGAGGATGGTCCGGCCGTACGCGTGCTCGCAGGAAGTTGGGTTTGTCAGGCTTTTTAGGTTGGTACGGGCGTACGGGTGGTGGTACAGCCGTACGTGACTTAAATTGGGCTTTTTAATAGTTGAAAAATAAGGGTTTTCATCTGTTATTTTCCTTTAACCGTCCTTAAACCCTAAAAACCCACCAGAGAGGAGTTCCTAAGCACTGAGATAGGGCGCGAGCGTGGAGTTGAGGCTAGAGCTTGTTAGAGATGGTATCATGGGTTAGCGATAGAGGTTTTCCTATTTCAGGTTTGTGCTAGCTATGTGTTATATGTGCTTCTTTTCTTGTTCTAAGGCCTCATAAGGTCTAGAACTGATGCTTAGGGATTGAATTCCCAATGATTATGCCTTTAATGCTTATGATTGAGGTTCATGGGTTCCGAGAAGGAACGTGACCTATGTTATATGATGATTGATTGGGATTGACATGTTTACATGGTATATGGCTTGTTCATGTATAATGAATGATGACATAGCATAGCATGGTGAGGGGATGATATAAGGGTGGCGAGATGATGATATGAGATGTGTCGCGGTATGAGAGGTACTGGTATCTATCAATTAGGGGGTGAGATGCTCCTACTGGTGCAAAAGGTGCCAGTATTAATTGATAATACGGGGGTGAGATGCTCCCCGCACAGAAAAGAGTGCGAGATGCACCAAACCGAGGGCGAGTGCATGATATGATGGTAGATCGGACATTCTTCATTGTGTGATGCAATATGGATGTCTGGTTAGGCAAAGATTACCGTATGATTGGCTGTGTGCCTTGTGTATGGGGCTGTGTGCCTGTTGCTTGGCCGTGTGCCGTATGATTGATCTATGTGTGATGCCTGTGATTGGTTGTGATGCATGTATGACATGTTATGTGTTCCTAGCACCATTGAGATTATTCTCAGCGTTTATTATTTGATGAATGTAGGTCCGAGTGCAGAAAGTGAGCAGCGGGAGTAAAGGTACAGCAGCTGGTTCGTGTCTGGGACTTCTGGACGGACTCCTACAGTTTTGTATATTTGTGCATAGACCTTTTGTATTAGTATTTGGCAGTATACTAAATGTATTATATAAGAATCCATGTATGTATTTATATATCCAGGGTTTTGTATTTATTTATATATCTTTCTGTTTGGATTTTTATACGAGCATTAGAGTTTAAAATCCATTGTAGTATAATTATTATTTTCGTAAGACGGGAAAGTGATGGTTATGCTACGGGATCATGTCGTCATCCCTCGGGTCTTGGGTTGGAGTGTGACAGATTAGGACCTTTAGGTCCAGGATCAGGAGGAGAAGCTAGAAAGGCACGTAGCCAATGGCAGAGATGATGAATGATAAGACCAAAGAGTATAGCTTGATATAAATATGTTTCATTAATATATTTTATTTACATTTAATTTTTATAATATGAATTTGAAAATATAAATCAAATGTTTAGTTAGAAAATATCATTAATAAGTTATTAAGCATTAATATTTTTAATTAATAAGAAGATAATAATTTTTATTTAATTTTTTAAAATTAAAAATAAAAATTATTAAATACTTTTTGGAAGTGTTTTGTATGTTATTTTTTGAATTATTTAAAAGTAAAAATAATAAAATAAACTCTATAGATATATCTAATAATAAATATTTAAACCTAAATTTTTTAGATTTTATAAAAAATATTTATATCATTTTACTATAATATTATTAATACTTAAATATCATATCAAAAAAAAAACAGAAAATTGTAACTGAATCCTGCATAAGTATGGTAACACACGCTTATAGTAATTCGACACAACTCTTTGCCTACATCCATTTCTCCTAAGTATTCCACTTAGGGTTCCACTAAACCAATCACAATTAATGGATTCTCAACTATAATCCAAACCCTAATGTTTTATAGGCTTATACTCAAACATTTATAATCAATTACAATCTCATAAAGATTAACTCTCAATTACAAGATAATACCCCAAGTATTAATCACACACCAACCCAAGATTACAATATCAAAGAACTTAGGTTGTGAAAGATAAGTACAATGAGAGTTCTAATCACAAGATTGAGTTTCTAACATGTTTGTTATTGAAGTTCATAATAGTACAGAAGCTTTGCACAAAGAAAATAGTTGTTAGAGAAGTAAATGCACTGTTAATCTTATAAAATAAATTCGTTAGAAAGCTTTTAAAAATTTTATGCAGATGCGCGTATAGTCGTATGGATACATGTAAGCTTGTACCGCTTTAAAAATAGCAATACACAAAACACGTCATAAGCTTGGTACGCCCGTACCAAAGCTATTGGAACTTTTCACAACATTTGATACGTCCGTATCAAAGCTACTAGAACTTTTCAAATATAGGACGAATGCTTGGTATGACCGTACCACTTCTTGGTATCCCAAAAAAATTACTTGACTTTTCACAATATTTGGTATGTTCGTATCAAAACAAACAAATCAAATCTGATTTGGTATGGTTAGCCGTATGATCATACCACACAACACTTAATAATAATACGCTTATGCCGAACACATTAAAGTCAAATCCACTTGGTACGGTTAACTATATGATCGTATCACACAGTACAATGTAGTGGTACGTCCGTACCAAAACTGGTACATTCATATCAAATCAAAAAATCATATTTTAATTTAAAATTAATTTAAATTGATTTAAATAAAATATATATATCAAAATACTGTATCTAACAGTAACTTTTAATCCAAAACTCTTTCTAGCAAATGAACAAATTCATAAATTTATGATTATTATAACTCTAATATTTATTACCTTAAAATTTGAAAATAAAAATTACATAATTTTGGAAAACCATCTAAACAATTATTTAAAAATATAAAAATTAAATCAAAATACTATAAACATAAAAAAATATTAACAAAGCATATAATTGGTTCCTTCTGATTAAGGCAGCGAGGCCACAAATCTGATTCCACCAAAGATACCATGCGTTGGAATTCATTAATCCTACAGCCGTTATAAATTCCCTCCATCAAACTTCCCATCATATCATAACACGTGTCTCATCAACGGCCGCCACCAATGTTCTTAAAAACCATTACCAAGTTCACTCCCGCACCTGATTTTAGGGTTTATCAAACGCACGCCTTCTTCAGCCGTATCCTTTCATTTTTCGCTTCACCTTCATACACCACCGTTTTTTGGGCGCTTCCAATGGGAGATCAAAACGACGCCGTCGCACTCAAACACCCATTTTCCGACCGAGTCCCGATCCGTTCCATCGTCTCACGGCCTGACGGTGGAGCCGAGCTTAAGGGGCATCGTGTACGGGTCGGAGGCTGGGTAAAAACTGGGAGGGAACAAGGTAAAGGATCGTTTGCATTTTTGGAGTTAAACGACGGGTCGTGTCCGGCGAATCTACAGGTTATAGTTGAAAAGGAAGTGGCCAATCTGAGCCCATTGGTGCATACCGGCGCTTGTGTGTCTGTTGAAGGAGTTCTTAAAGAGCCACCTGAAGGTACGAAACAGAAGATTGAGCTTCGGGTTGAGAAATTGATCCATGTAGGACCTGTCGACCCGGCTAAGTATCCGATTCCGAAAACCAAGCTTACTCTTGAGTTTTTGAGAGATCAGATCCATCTTAGGCCCAGAACTAATACGGTAGTAACCTTACTTTACCTGTTTGTTTTTCTTTATGATACCCTAGTTCCAAGTATCGATACTGGACTGAACCGTAAAAGTTATCGAATTGAAGAGAGAGAGAATTTGTGTTTGGAAAATTTAAAAATTAAAGTAATCAATTTAGTTGGATTCGTATATCTTACTTTTCATGTTTGGCAACTTCATGTTTGCCTACGAGTTTTCATTTTATCTGACAAATGCATTTTTGAAAGAAACGAAGTTGTGTCATTGCCGCAATGTACACGATTCTTGCAGGAATTTGATGCTTTCGCTTGATTTTCTTCTAATAATGTCTTAAAGTTTTTGGCTTTGAGGGATTATTTAGAACTCTAAGTGTTTAATATGTCTGGATTTTGCATGTGGAGTTCAATCATGTGAACGTGGAAATTGATATCTAGTTATTGGTAAAATGAAAATTTTGAAGTCAGTTTTGGTTTGGACTTTATGAAATTCTATTGTCCGGATAATTTCATGCTGGAGATTACTGATTTGATTAATTCTGTTTCTCTAGTGTGAAGGAATTTCAGATTAGTTTGATAGTAACTCCTGCTGATAAATGTGATTGCTTCCAGATTTCTGCAGTTGCTCGAATTCGTAATGCACTCGCATTTGCCACACACTCTTTCTTTCAAGAATATGGTTTTCTTTATATTCATACACCAATTATCACAACCAGTGATTGTGAAGGTGCTGGTGAAATGTTTCAAGTTACTACCTTGATTAGTGAAGTTGAAAAGATTGAGAAGGACCTGATTCAGAATCCTCCTCCATCAGAGGCTGACATAGAAGCTGCTAAACTTGTTGTCAGTGAGAAAGGGGATACTGTTAGTCAAATTAAATCTGCTAAAGGAAGTAAGGAGGATGTAAGTGCTGCAGTGACTGAACTGAAAATAGCAAAGGAGAATCTTCTTAAGCTGGAAGAAAGATCTAAGCTCAGACCTGGCCTTCCTAAAAAAGATGGGAAGATTGATTATGGTCTAGATTTCTTTACACGGCAAGCATTCTTGACTGTATCCGGTCAACTTCAAGTTGAAACATATGCCTGTGCAGTTAGCAGTGTCTATACATTTGGACCAACTTTTCGAGCTGAAAATTCACACACTTCAAGGCATTTGGCCGAATTCTGGATGGTGGAACCTGAAATAGCATTTGCAGATCTTCAGGTATATTGAGCGCAAATGTTTCTGTCGGAGTGCCATTGATTCTTCTATTTCCAGGTTTAAAAGGCTGCATTATGTTTGCAGGATGATATGAACTGTGCGGAGGCTTATGTTAAATACATGTGTCAATGGCTACTTGATAAGTGTTTTGATGATATGGAGCTTATGGCTAAACTTTATGATAAAGATTGCATCAATCGACTGAGGATGGTCTCTTCAACTCCTTTTGAACGGATCTCGTACACAAAAGCTGTGGAGCTCCTGATTGATGCTGTCAAAGGTGGACATAAGTTTGAGAACAGTGTGGAGTGGGGGATAGATCTTGCATCCGAACATGAGAGGTCTCTTTATCTGGTTCTTTTTTTCTGTGCTTTGTTCTTTCTTTCTGCTCAGTAACTGTTTGTCAAGCTATCCTGTTTTTGTTGTGCATTCAGATACTTGACAGAGGTTTTATTTAAGAAACCTGTTATTGTGTACAATTACCCAAAAGGGATCAAAGCATTTTACATGAGACTGAACGATGATTCAAAGACAGTGGCTGCCATGGATGTCCTTGTACCGAAGGTATTTGTGCACCTTCTTTCATCTTCAAGATGGTGTATTTTTTTTATGTTAAAAGTTATAAAACTCTTGTTCTGGATTCTGTAAACTAAAGTTATCATCCATGTATATTTCAGGTGGGAGAGTTGATTGGTGGAAGCCAAAGGGAAGAGCGATTGGAGATTATTCAGCAAAGGTACACACACACACACACACACACATATAAACATAGCATTTCTGCAGAATTGTCTCTCTGTTTGTTGACAAAGTGTAAATATTGTGCTAATGAGTTGGAGGAATCAATGCATTACAGAATTGCTGAAATGGGGCTGCCTTTGGAGCCATATGAATGGTACCTGGACTTACGGCGTTACGGGACGGTTAAACACAGCGGTTTTGGTTTAGGCTTCGAGAGAATGATACTATTTGCCACGGGCATCGACAATATTAGAGATGTCATTCCATTCCCAAGATACCCAGGAAGAGCAGATCTCTGAGAGCTTTACTTCCTTTTCTTTCTTATTATTTTACAGTATTATTTTGCCTTCACCAAACAGAATTTGTCAATTCCAAGTTTATATTGACGTAATTTATAATTATCAAATATAGATGACAAGAATTATTTTTGCGAACATTTCGACACACAGATTTTCCAGCCAGAAAAGAAGCATAACATGGCATGCAAATCATTGCTAGTTCTATAAATTATGAGAAGAAGATTTCTGTTCAAAACCATGGGTTGAATATAAAGGAGAAAATCAGTAGAGTCGCCTGCAGATTGTGTTCCCATCGCCCACAGAAGCATGTGAAATTTGGACACGAGGATCAGCTGCAATGAATTTGTTGAATTCAATGGTGAGCTGTCTGCCCGTTCTAAAACGCTCTGGAGCTGCCTCTTCAGGCATAGCAACAGTTCCACCCCAAAGAGTGTTATCATAGACGACTATTCCTCCCACCTTCAACAATTTCAGCAATCTCTCATGGTAGTTCCAGTAATTGATTTTATCAGCGTCAACAAAAGCAAAGTCAAAAGTGCCTTCGTCTCCATGCTGCAGTTCAACATTAATTTTGAACCAAACTATTAAGAAGAAATTAATGACGAAAATTACAGAGATGTTATCATTACATCTTTCAGAAGCTTATCGAGAACTGGTAGAGCCTCCGATTCTATGTAGTCAATTTTGTGTTCGACACCAGCTTTCCTTATAATCGGCAATCCTATCTCGTAAGTCTCACGATTGACATCGATGGCAGTTATCTGCAGAGAAGCACTTTAACTTGATAAGCAGTTCTCATTGCAGGTGCAAGCATACAGACAAAGGGGAAATGTTTTCAACCGAGTGCTACCATATCGTATGAAATGAGTAGCATTAAGACTGACTTTTGTCAGACTTCACAAGTTTATATTACAAGCGTCTGGACAAGAATTTGATCACTATTGGAAGTTTGAAAGAGATGAATTTCTTACCTTACCATCCTCAGGAATTGAAAGAGCAGTGAGAAGAAGGGAGTATCCAGTGAAAACACCAACTTCGATCGTCTTTTTCGCATTTACCAGCTGCAAGAGCATCGCTATTAGCTGACCAGAATCCGGAGAAGTGGCAATGCGAGCCCTGGAGAATCGTAAGCAGCTAAATCATTCAAATCCACTTATAATACTCCCTCCACAGTCAATAAATTAACCATTAATTTGAGGGAGGGTAAGATAGGTTCTGTGATCTTCTACAGGAAACTCAAATAATTCAATAAAGTAACCATTAATTTGATCTAAATATACTGTAGCATAACATGATTCAAAGTCTGCATATTCTACGTCGTTCTCAAGCAAGAAATTTCTAAATATATCTTTTGTTCGCAGATTCAAATGCAAATTAACTTCATAATTGCTGAATAAAATCAAATGCCCAAAAAGAAGGAAAAAAATGAATTACCGGGGGTGGCTAGCAGTGACAATCCTGAGCTCCTTGAGAGGCTCTGGTTCTCGCGGGTAAACACTAGTTTCCAGCACATACTGTAAACGAACTCGACCACGTTGAAAATGAATATGCATTATAAAAGAGGATGATGTAGATGGCTGTATTGTATATAGAGAGATATAGAGATACCTGAAACAACTCGGTTTTCAATAATCCCTGCAACATGGCAACTCAAAACTGCTCTAGAAATTACAACACATCAATTCTTGATCGAACAAGTGGTGGTGAAATCCTTCTATTGAAAATAAATCGTAGATAACACAAAATCTCATACTCAATCGAAAGCAAAATCTCATAGGTTAAATCATAAGCAGGCGATGACAATGATGTCGATCAAAGCAAGAAATAACGTCCAATACACAATAAACGAATCGGTCAAAGCTGAAAAATTGCAGAGAGAGAAAATTCACACAAAATGACTTTTAAATAAGAGATAAACGGCGGTTTGGCTGTCGGACCGATCAACTAATCGAACATGAAGGCGGAGAGAAAAATATATATAAAAAAAGAGGGATTGAGGCGCGTACCAGCGGTGGTGGAGTGAGTGTAAGGGCGGGAAGAGAGAAATACCTCAGTACCTGCGATAACTGGATTAGGCAAGACAAGAAAACAAAAAAGGAAAAAAGAGAATGTTATAAACTAAAATGCTTATCTGTAAATATCGGTGTCGATATCGCCAATAATACATGTAGAGGTGCATCACACGCGTTGTGTTGTGTGTGTAGAAGGCAATTCAAGCTTTCGCCAAAGACAGTAGTACCATTAAAAAAATAGAAAGAAACAAAATATGCAATGAAAATATTATTTTCTTTTATTTGAGTATAACAAAAAAAGGAAAGAAAATAAATCAATTCAGGCTGGAATGAAAAATGGCCTATCATCTGAAATATCATCTTTCTTTTTATAAGGACAAATTTATCCTTTTCATCTTTATTTTATTTTATTCTTTTTAATATCATTCAATCCAACTCATCAATGGATTCTAGTAAAATTTATTTGTTAAATCTAAATGAGCAAATTAAATAAACATTAACATAAATTCATACTTATAATTTAATTTATAAATTCATAAAATTCTAAATTAAACTAGTAGTAGCTACCTATATTCCATCAAGCATTGGATCATATAATGAAATTCTTCACTTAATTTTTCCCATAATCATAATGCAGTTTTTAAAAAATTATTTTTATCTTAAGATCCGAATTCAAATTTTGACTATAAAAATTAGACTCGTAAACCCAAGACATATCAAAAACTCACTATAAAATTATTCTTATTTCTGGATCTCGAGTTGTAAATTATAAATTCATCACGAATATGCTCTAATTCTAACGTGAAACAATTAATTGAAATGATTTATTCTAATCATTTAATATTTATTTCATATTCTCAATATACATATTCTAATACTATGCTCATCTAATTCTAATAAATTCATTAAATAATTTATTTAAAATCAATAAAACACAACTAATTACATATGACATATGTATAACTAAAAGCGTATCAATTCATCGATTATCAATGTTAAAATTTAAATCCTTAATCATGAATAATATCCTAAAGTATTCAATCCTAGATAATAAAATTTAAACAACGTATTTATATATTTTATTCCATTCTTTACATCAATTTTCTTGAATTTAATTTATACAAAATCCCTAATTTAATTTATGTTCCTCCTAAGCTGAGTTTTCTTTTTTCTTGATTTGTTTTGGGCGCTGCTCCACAGGGTGCGCCCATATATATATATATATATATATATAAAGTTATTTAACAATTAATTAGTTAATTAAATAGTTATTAATATATATTTATTACCTAGTATATTTATTATTTATTATAATTGGATCCATTTAAATATAATATTATTAATTTAATAATAAAATAATTTAATCTAATTTAATTGTAAATAAATTAAATTTATATTAAAATTTTACATTTAATAAATATTTATATACATCATAATTAAGAATATATCAAATTATTTATAAATTTTGTGTAATATAGTATGGAATAATTTCAATGTCCAATTAAAAAGAAACAGTTAAAGAACAACCATTTCCATGGAGCAAAGGAGTGATTCTTTTTTTTTTTTTCAAGTTAGGAACGTATTATAAGTAATATATACGTATTAGTTATTTATATTATTATTATTTATAATTACTTTTTGATATTTTTAATTTTAACAAAATATTATATTTAAAACTTTATTATAACACATTATTTTAGTTTTAATAAAATTTTATTATAATATATAATTTTATTATTATTATTATTATATATATTATTTAAAATTATATTATAATATATAATTTTAACTATCACAAAATTATATTATTGTATATATCATTTTTATAATAAAATTTATATCTTCAAAATCTTATTAGTATACATATCATTTAAATTTTATTTTAAAATCAACAAATTATGAAATGTTAATTAATTTATTCATATATTCAAAATTAATTGATTAATAATCTTAAATTTTAAATTAAAATATTTTATATCATTCATTATTTATTATTTATTTATTTTAATTTAAAAATTTAAAAATTACTTTAAAATAAATTATAAAATATAACAAATTTAACAATATTTAGATAAAAAATAAATTTTTATTAATCAAATTTAATAAAAAACCTCACATATTAGCTATTAAATTAATAAGAATATGTATTACACTTTATCTTAACCAAGAGCACAAATCAATATAATTTATTTGATTTTTATAATATAAATTTAAAAAAGTTAAATTAGATGTTAATAATATAAGATATTTTGACAATTTAAAATTTTAATATCTTGAAAAATAATTATAAATAATATTTTATTTTATATAATTATATTATAAAGTTATTCTCAATAATTAAAAAATAAGAATGAATAAATTGAATTTTAATTCATATGATCATATATTCAAATTTAATCAATTAATAATCATAAAATTTTAATATTGATATTATATTATTTATTTATACTAATTTAAAAAATTTAAAGGTAATTAAAAATATAATAATTTTAATTTTATTATCTTTTAACAAAAAATAAATTTTTATTAACTAAAATTGATAAAATATTTACATATTAATAAATATAAACTTTATCTTAGTTAAAAATTTTAAAAACGTATATTTCATCGATCTATTTCATTTAAGTTTTATAATCTGAGTTTAAAAATATTAAATCAATCATTAATAATGTATGATATTTTTACAATTGATTTTTGAAATCCCAAGTAAGGAGGTAACACAAGAATCAAACAATAATTAAAGAGAGAGAAAATCGAACACAAGAAATTTATAATGGTTCAGCCAACAAATGTCTATATCTACCTACCTAAACAAATAACTTAGGTTTCCACTAAACCAATACACAATTACAACAAAGAATTGTTCTCACAAGAATTCAATATCTATTGTTTTCCCAAGACTCACACTAAACCCTTACAACAAGTGTTTTCTCAAGACTCACACTAAACCTCACTCAATCACAATTAATTCCTATCTCTCAAAATATAATTTAAGAGAAAAACAACAAGAATTGAAAAACTAGAAATCATTTTCAAATGATTTACAACTCAAGAAATCAAGAAATACTCAAAACACATAAAAATGTATTTAACAAAGAAATTGATGATTGTAAATTGATTTCTTAACTCCAATAAGGTTAATCTATACTTATATAAACTATCCCAAGCTTATATGACTTTTGGGGATGCAATTAATTTGAAAAAGAGTCATTTTATAATGTTTTAAAAAATGCTAAAAATATATATTTTGACCCGTACGGGTTTGCATATCCCCATATGGTACCCAAAAAATGACCTAAAAATGATATCGAAGCATCGATACGGTCGTACCACCAAGTGGTATGCCAATACCAAACCTTCTACCAAATTTTCCACCTTATACAACCCCTCGATACGGTTGTACAGTCTAAAAAACCAAATGGTACACTCGTACCCAATCTTGTACGCCCGTACCAAGCCTAAAAGTATTCAAAACTTCAATAATCTTCCTAAAACATTATTTGTTAACATTAGAACTAAGATCAAGGACTCATAAGGTCCAACAATCTCCCATTTTTGATGTTAACAAACCTCAAATACTTTCTAATCAAAATTAACTCCCCCTAATAAATTACACCATTGCAATTCATACTTAATGAAAATTATTTTCAAAATGCATATAAATCAATTTTCACAAATCCATTTTCACCATACTTCTCCCCTTTTGGTTACATCAAAAAGAAAATAAGCTAAAATCAATTATTGAAGTATATCCTCATGTATATGTTCAAAATTCACATGTCAAAACAAAAATAAAATCAACATTCACAATATCAACACAATCAACACACATAACAATCATACC
>CANYBF010883257.1:0-10885 GCA_948192965.1 Dalechampia spathulata | reverse complement strand
AGACACTTTCCTCATCATCAAACTCATTATCAAGAGATTGGTTAGAAGTACTTACCTCATTGAGATCATTTCCATCCTCTATTGCCATGAAGCATAGTCTATGCTCTCCAACTAAGCTTTCATCATCCAATTCACTCTCATCAATCCCAAGTGGCTTTGAAAGCTTTCTTCTTGGATGGCTTGGATGGTCTCAATCTAAGACATTCACTCTTCACATGTCCTTTGCTTGTAGATTCTTCTTTTCCTCTTCCAACACCTTGCCTTAAGGTGATCTCATGAGTAAGAAGCTTTCCTAGAAGCATGTCGGTGAAAAGCATTGATAAATCATTTGTTTCTTCAATCGCAATCACCCTTGTTTCCCAATTCTTCTTTGGAAGAACTCTAAGAATCTTGTTGTTGATATCTTCTCTTGCATAATTCTTCCCAAGCTTCTTTAGACCATTGATAATCACCATGATCCTATTATACATCTCCGATACACTTTCATTGTTCCTCATGGTGAACAACTCATATTCATGAGTCAAAAGTTAGATATTCTTGATCTTCATTTGATTTGTGCCTTCATGATGTATTTCCAAAGCATCCCAAATTTGTTTGGCGGACATGCATTGAGACACTCTTCCATACTCTTTTCTATTATACATCTCCGATACACTTTCATTGTTCCTCATGGTGAACAACTCATATTCATGAGTCAAAAGTTAGATCTTCTTGATCTTCACTTAATTTATGCCTTCATGATGTATTTCCAAAGCATCCCAAATTTGTTTAGTGGACATGCATTGAGACACTCTTCCATACTCTTTTCTATTAATGGCACAATACAAGACATTCATGGCCTTCTTATTCACAGCATGAGTCTTCTTCTCTTTGTTATTCCACTTATCTTTAGGCTTCAATGTGGAAATCCCTTCAATGATAGTTGTAGGAGAATTATAATCATTTACAATGAAGTTCCATAACTCAACTCCATCACTCTCAAAAAATATCTCCATTCTATGCTTCCAACAAGAATAATCCATACCATCAAAGAAAGGAGGTTTTGTGAAAGATTGACTCTCTAGACAATGTGTTGCCATTTGATCTTAACTCTAAAAATATTACTTCTTAAAAAATAGAGCCCAAGCTCTGATATCAAATGAAATCCCAAGTATGGAGGCAACACAAGAATCGAAAAGAGTTAAAGAGATGGAAAGAAATGGAACACAAAAACAATTTAGAATGATTCGGCCAACAAATGCTTACATCCACTTACCTAAGCAAACAACTTAGGTTTCCACTAATCAATACACAAATACAACAAAGAATTCTTCAACAAGAATTCAATCCCAAGTGTTTTCCCAAGGCTCACACTTAAACCCTTACAACAAGTGTTTTCCCAAGGCTCACACTAAACCTCACTCAAGAAATCAAGAAAATACTTTAAGAATACATTAAAATGTATTTAACAAAGAAAATAATGTTTGTAGATTGATTTCCTACCTTCAATAAGGTTAATCTACACTTATATAAGTTATTTTAAGCTCAAATGACCGTTAGGGATGCATTAAATGCAAAATAGAGCCGTTCTACAAGTTTTTCAAAAATGCTGAAAAATACATATTTTGACCTATACGACCATACGCCTCCCTGTACGCTCGTACGACACCCAAAAAATATCTCCAAAATGATGTCAAAACATCGCGTATGGCCATACCACAAAGTGGTATGCCCGTACCAAACTTTTTGGACATTTTTCCACTCTGTACGGCCTCTTTGTACACCCGTACGGCTTAAGAAACCAAACGGCACACCCATACCACTTCTTGTACGCCTGTACTGCATAAAAAATACTGACAAACAAAATTCTTGAGAGCTCCGGTACGACCGTACCACCCATTGGTACGCCTGTACCAAAACTGGTACGTCCATACCGAACTTAAAACACTCAAAACTTCAATAATTTTCATAAAATATTGTTTGTTTAATATCAAAACTAAAATCAAGACCCCCAAGGTCTAACAACAGGTACGCCTGTACCAACACAAAATCTTACAAAAAAATGACAAATAACTTAAATTGACTCACACATGGCACATACATCAAAATCTGGAGTCTAACAAGGTCAAATAAATCATACTAATATACAACACATATTATGAAATTCTAGTATATTAAAAGAGGGAAAATGAGACTAAAAAAAATATCATTTTACCATTCTTTCTAAATTCATTTTAGTTTGATAATTTTAACTTATTTTATTTAATAATTTTAATTTATGTTTATAACTAATTTCAATTGAAGAATTTTATTTCAATTCAAATATAAATACTAACTTTTACTCATCTAAAATAAATATACAAAACTAAATAATAATAGTTTTAATTTATAAAAATTTATTTTTACATAATATTGTATAAAATAGTAATAATTTTAATTCGTAAAACTAATTTATAACAATGAATTTTTATTTAATTTTATATAAAATAAAATAAATATAAAAAATTAATGTAATAGTTTCATTTGTAGAAACTTATTCTTAACTAATTTTATTTAAATAAAATAACTACAAAAAGATAAATATTAATAATTTTAATTTATGAAAACTATTTTTATCTAAACTTATATAAAATATAAATGATTTTAATTTATAAAACTAATTTTTATAAGTTAATTTTTATTTAATTTAATATAAAATAAAATAAAATAAGTAAGAATGGTAATTTTAATTTATAAAAATTAATTTTATATGAAATGAAATAAATACAAAAAGTTAAATAGTAATAGTTTTGATTCACGAATATTTAATTTTATATAATTAAAATAAATTTAGTAATTTTAATTTGTAAATTATAATTTTTATCTAATTTTATATAAAATAAAATAAATATAAAAATTAAATAGTAATAATTTTAATTTATAAAACTAATTTTTATTTAATAATTTTAACATAAGAACTAATATTTACTTAACTTATCTAAATATAACTTATCTAAATATATATTATATAAATTTAATTTTAAATAAAATATCAAGTTTTATTATAATTAAATTAAATTAATATTATTAATTAATTCTAGAAAATATTTATCTCTCTTATATTATTATATTATATTATTGATGTATTAAATATATTTA
Source organism: Dalechampia spathulata (assembly GCA_948192965.1). Taxonomy (NCBI): domain Eukaryota; kingdom Viridiplantae; phylum Streptophyta; class Magnoliopsida; order Malpighiales; family Euphorbiaceae; genus Dalechampia; species Dalechampia spathulata. The sequence goes on along the minus strand of CANYBF010883257.1, from coordinate 7,768 downwards.
TATTAACGATATATTAAATATATTCATTGTATGTTATTTAATATACGAAAAACTTAATTAAAATAATTCAATAATGATAAGAGAGATATTAATGAAAATAAAATATATTTTATTTCATCTTAAATTTATGCATGAAAGACAATTACATATTTAAATTAAAATATAATTTCTATATTATATATATGTTCAAGTCTATTTTATTTTATATTATAAATGATTATGTTTATTTATTTATTTTTAAATTTTATGTGAAAATATAATTTATTAATTAATTGATGATAATATAAATATAAAATATAAATATAATGTAAAATAAAATATAATCAAAATGATTTTAATTAAAATAAAATATAATAAAATTAAAATAAAGTGACAAATATTAATTTATGAAGTCATTATAAATATCAATATTTATATAAGTTATTACAAAATTTAATTCAAATAATAATAAATCTTTAAGTAATATTTATAATAAGTAATATTTATAATAAAAAAAATTTTAAGTGATAAAAGTTTTATTATAAAAATGGTGTATATAATAATAATATTTTATTTAAATTAAAATTATATATTATAGTAAAATTTTAATGGATATATATAATAATAGAATTTTAAGATGATAAAAATTTTATTGTAAAAATATGTATAATAATAAAATTTTGTTAAGATTACAATGATGTGTTAGAATAAATAATTTAAATAATATATAATAATAATATTTTATTAAAATTAGAAAAATATTAAAAATATAAAAAAATAATTATATAATTTTAATAACTAATACTTCATGTTCTATAAAAATAAGCTAATTTTTTTTGTTTTAATTGTCCAATTCATTTTATTATTTGTTTAATAAAATGGTTAAGATATTAAATTTTTATTATGCTATTTCTTAAATTATCTTAAAAATTAAAAACATAATTAATAATAAAATAATTTTATCCTATAAAAAAATATATTTAAATTTATTCTTTTAAGTACAATAATTAATATTTTTTAAATTATTATAAGAAATATAATATTTATTATTATCGCTGATTATATTTAATGCATTGCCGCGTAATAAAATGTTTATGATTAGCAATTATATAATTATGTAAATAGATCGACCTTTCGGTTAATGTACTGAATTATAATTTTTAAAAGTTAAACATCTAATTATCAAAATTTTAAAAATTCAGTGGGTATTTTCCTAATTTTAAGTCAAAAGGCAGTATTCTTTCTTAAACCCCAGTTAACGAGACTCATGGCCTAATAGTGCATTCCAGCACGCTTGCAGTTTCCTCCTCCGCTTAAACCACGAAGACGATCTGATAATAATTTTGCTATTCAATTAGGAGAGGTTTTTAAAGGGCAAACCAAATGGAAAGCTTGAATATGGCGCTGCTCTCTTCGTCATCGCCGTCTGCTTCCACTTCTTCTCCAAAATTAATTATCGGCTATTATCCTACTTCACTCAAAAACCCTACTTCTGTTACTCCTAATAAACCCTTGTCAAGAATTGGATGTGGTAGAGTTCTGCCTTTCTCTCTGCGTAATTACAGGATCACCCCTCGTACTACCATAATTTCCATCTCTGCTCTTTCTCATTCAAACTCTTCTTCGACCGGATCTTCGAGTGTTTCTCAAAGTAGTGAGTTTTCGATCACTTTATTAAAAATTAGCGTGTTTGAGATTTCTTAGAAGTTGAAATGTTTTGATTCAGAATATATTTAGCTGATTGTAATGTTTTCTTGGACTGTTCAGTGTTTGAAAAGTGTAAAATTTCGTAGGAAATTCATTTCAATTCCTTTTTCTGAAATAATTTTCATATTTGGAAAGCTCATGCATTATAGAATGCAATTCTATTAGTTTTTTAAGATGATTTTTCTAGAATTTCATTCAATTTAATCCTGCATGTTATATGCTTCAACCCAAATTTAGTTTTCGAAAATTCAATTCAGTTACTACATATCATTCAAAACTAGGCCCGTTGTCTCTGATTTATTTATTGATTGCTGCTTAAATTGATGCTTGGAGTTGGTTTTTTTTTTTGTTATTTTACGGATTGAATCAGGGAGATTAGGCGCTGAACGTTTTGCTAGTATTTCAAGCGGTCAGCAAACTTCTTCTGTTGGGGTTAATCCACAGCCCTTTTCTCCTCCATCTTCTTCGTCTTTGTAAGTGGTCTAGCATTGTGCTTCAATTTTTTTTTTGTTTCATAAATCTGGCATTTTATACTGAAAAGAGCAAAGATTCTTGTTGCTTTTGTATAAAGGCATTTATTTGTTATTCATTTTATTTGTTTTGGATAATTTTCTTGTCCCTGATTTTGTTTGTAGCGGGTCACCTCTGTTTTGGATAGGAGTTGGTGTTGGTCTATCAGCAATTTTTTCATGGGTGAGAACAAAAATTACTTATATTACACAGTTCAATGTTTTGTTATTTATATATTCCTTTCTTTTTTGCATCTATATTATGGAAATGACTTTTTTTAAAATACTAATCGCAGGTGGCTACGAGAGTGAAGGTAAGTTCTATTTTCCTGAAACGTGCACAACTCTGTAACTTTATTTGCCACATTGCTGGGATTAGATGATGAATTAATTTGAATCAGAAAAATATCCATGTGCATTGGGGTGCTTTTTGATGCTTTAAATTCAATATGTGTTTAAAGTTTTGGTACTGGAGCTTCATAATCCTTGAAGGTCTTGTATTTTGTGTTGTATCTTCATTAACAATGGGGATTTGTAGTTTAGAATTATTAAGTTTGATTATTCTGAGGTAATTGACACAACTTTGAGGTGAGTCTAGGGTAAATTTTGCAAAGTAAAGTTTATTGGTGGTATATCATAGTGTATGATATGCAAATAAGTAGACAGCTAAAATATAATACATAACAAGTGATGAAGACAAACCTTCAAGAAAAATTATGTCATCTTGTTATTGAAAGAAAGATTAGTGGGCTTATACTTCAATGCAAAGAGGTTGTCTGTGTATAGGTATGTGAGAAAATTTGAAGAGTTGAAATCTTTTCATGAAGAGTGTGAAACATATGTTGTTCGATGAATTTTGTATGATCAGATAGAAAAACATGATTAATTAGCTGATCTATAAAAATTATAAGTTTAGATACCAAGAAAATTAGATATATGGATGTTTTTGCTGACTTGCAACTCTTTGGAGTATGTAATAACGATTATGTCAAGCATGATGCATGAGGAGTTTATCTTGCATTGCTGTTATCACAGTGGTTCCGATGGTCAAAATAGCTACTACTGAAATGTTCATCTTTCTCTCAGAATTATGCCATGCAACAAGCTTTCAAAACTATGATGAATCAGATGAATACACAAAATAACCAGTTCAATAACCCAGCCTTCTCTCCGGGCTCACCTTTTCCGTTTCCAACACCTCCATCATCATCAGCATCTACCTACTCTTCAGCTGCTTCTCAATCTGCAGTTACAGTAGATGTTCCTGCTACGAAAGTAAAAGAATTTTCAGCAACTGATGCCAAAGATGAAAAAAAAAAGCCAGAAGAATCTTCAGCAACTGATACCAAAGATGAAATAGAAATAAAGAAGGAACCTAAGAAATATGGTAAGAAAATTGCTCCTTTACCATACATTTTTGTAAGCATCTTCATTTTCAATTTCCATGAAACTTTAATGAGATATTTTTGAGTTTAAGTTTATGATGTCTGCAATGTTTGTGTGTTCAACTTCAAGTTAGGCTATTTTATCAACTTACGAAACCTGCACAAAGAAGGCTAAAATATCACCTTGTTTCAGTGTTATTTCTTGAATTTGATGTGGGCTACTGGGAGATCTCTTTAGTTTGAAGTTTACAAATTTATGCTGGGAAAGAGTGATTCATATTTTTTCCCTTTAACAAAAAATTATTGGAATTTAGATATTCTTTTCCTAACAATAATTTTGATGGGTCTATAGGTGCATAAGTGTTTTATATTTTGCCTAGTATGCATCAACATAGACTCAAGCTTATCCTACTTTACATATAATTTATTGGTTATGTTGTCATGAAGATGGACTGCATTCTTTAATTGATTAAAGTGTCATACCTCTTGATATCTTATAAAGAACTGATGTTCAACTGACAAGGATATTTCAATCAGCTATTTCTGTTTCTTTGATGGATTGAAACTAATAGGAGATTGTTTTTAGGATTTGTTTGGGAGTATTCTATAAGGAAGTCTAATGCAACTTATACTTGCAGCTTTTGTAGATGTTTCACCTGAGGGAACTTTTCCAAGGAGTCCTTTTGAAAGCAACGAGAGCATGCCAGAGATGAGTACATCCAAAGATTCTCAGTTTGCCCAAGAAGTAGCTGTCTCTCTCTCTCTTTTCATCTTATTAACTGTAGAATTTAGTTGTTTCAATTCATGATGTTTGGATTGAACTTCTTCAAAGGTTTCTCGAAATGGAGCTGCTTCTAACCAGGGTTCTAGTGCTTCTGAGGGTTCTCAGTCCACCAGTAAGTTATCTGGCAATTTCAACTTTTTGATGTTGTCATGGCGTATGGTTTTGATGTTAGAGAAGAAAATTTATGATGTGAATTTTTTTTTGAGTGAGAAATTGGACATAAGAAACATCTAGGTTGTACTAGTGTTTATTTTAAATTTTTCTTGCGTTCTATATGTTGGTTGGTACTAAATATTACTGATTTTCTTTTTACCTTCATATTCATTAACATATTTCTGTACCCCAAAGTAATGGTCATAGTTGTAGAAACTCATGGGCCAAACAAAGTGTGAGGCAAAACTTACAATATTGGGGTTGATACCTATCTTGCACAAAACTAATTGACTTGTGCTCAGTAACAATCTGCTCCATTTATGGATCATTTAAATTCCTCATATATTTCCTACGTGAGATTCTTTGACACTCCTCAACTGCAACTGATTTGGATCAGTTGTCATTTGCTAAACATGAACTTTCAACCGGAGGTCCATCAAATACAAAGGCCAATCCTAGAGGTTCTAGGTTCACAAATGTGTCTTGACTCCATGCTTACGTAATTTTAGATCTTCAAACACAAGTCCAAATTTAACTGGTCGTTTGACTATCTTAGGTTTTGATACCATGTGGAAATCCTATGCAGCAAAGAGAGTGTTGGACCAAACTCAAAATAGTGGAATTGGTTTTCATTTTGTTTATAACTAATTGCTTTGTGCTAAGTAGCAATATACTCCATTTATATACCACTTAAATTCTTCACATGTTTTCTATGCGGGATTCTCCAACAATTTACGGCTATTCTCTTTTCCCTGTCTCTTCCTAGATGCATCCAACAACCTTGCTCCTAAATGTGATTAAGTATACTTGCTAGAAGATTGACAAGGGTTTAAAACTTAAAATTCTGCAGGTCTTTGATGTGCTTGCAAAGATGAAAGGCAAAAGATTGTTGTATGTGCTTTTGAATTTAATTTGTTCACCTTCATTAGATGTTCTTGGTCTTCTTCCATAGGGAAAACTGGGCTCTTTGTGCCACATCTGTGATGAAGGATGACAAAATTAAGTCATTCATTTTCTACCTTTGCTTCATGTTGATGTTGATTATTTTTAATTTCATTAGTCTCACAGTGGGTTGTGCAAGGACATCTTACATAAAAAGATGTCACTTTATTTATCCGAGAGATTATATTTACTATTTTGACATATGACTTTGCCAGTTATTTATAGTCTTTGGTATCAATCCTGCTTTCTTGATTTTAAGGTGTAAGTAATGATGATTTGGGTGGTTCTGTGAGGTAGCTTAGTGACTTATCAACCTAGATAACATATTATTGGCTCTTAACATTATGTCAACTCATCAAAAGTTGCAAGTCAATTTCATGTTTCCAAGGAGTCACAGTTTAAACTATCATTTTTGTTTTTGTTGGAAGTTACATTTTTGACTTGAATTTCCTTCAGCTTCTGAGATAACTTCGTTGACACTATTTGTTTGCTCTTTATTAGTTTTCTCAACTTCCAATTTCTTCATTCATATGTAAACCAGTTCTAAATGAGTTCATATTTGTTCATAAACAGGAAAACCAGGTTCTGCATTATCTGTTGAAGCATTGGAGAAAATGATGGAAGATCCAACAGTGCAGAAGATGGTTTATCCGTAATGCCTCTTTTACCCTGAAAGTTTTTACATCATTCTGTTGTTATAGTTCTTTGTGATGATGGTCCATTCTCCTTATGTTCCCCGAGTCTTATTAACATTTAGCTTTTTTTCCATCTTTGTTGGTGTTTCTTATATTGTGAATTATCTTTTGTTTCCTTATTAGTTGGCACTTGTGCGTTTATTATTATATTCACTTTCTTCTGTTAATATCATTGCAGATATTTACCTGAGGAGATGAGGAACCCTACTACTTTCAAATGTGAGTTGAAAAATTCAGTGATGCATATGATCTTAAAAAGACCGAGGTTAATTTTAATCTTAAGCATTCATTGGCTGTATTTCATTTGCTTTCTAGCAATTTTAATGTCAGAGATCTAGAAGTTTAATTAAACATGTGGATGAGTCTTATTGGAATGTATTTCTTGTTGAAACATTCAGTAATATGCATTCTCTTAAGAGGCTGTGCTTAATTTTATTGAAATTATCTAATAAGTTATTTCTTATTTGCTTGATACTTGGTTCAAAATCTAGTCATTCAATCTTAATTATCATTTTTTTACGTAAAATTATCATGCTTTATAATATTATATAATTTTCAGCTTGATGTGCATTTGAACAGGGATGCTACAAAATCCACAATATCGTCAACAACTGGAGGACATGCTGTAAGCTCTTTCTCTATCTCTATTGTGCATGTGCTTGTTTGTGGTTGCTTGATATTATAGCATGACATTCTGTAAAAGTTGGTTTTTCTTCTATGCAAGCTTGTTTTATGTTTGTCTGCCCTGTGGTATTATTATGATCCTTTTCTTGACTCTAGTTGACGGCAGCTTTAGATTGCAGTATAGTTAGACCATCAGTGACTGAATATATGGCAGTCTTTATATCTTCCTCATTTGCTAACTCTCGGTTCGGAGTATAAGTGTAAATAAGGAAAGTTGCTAATTAGGATATTCAGGGTTCAATGATAATTAGGAATTTATTTACTAGATTATTCCTTTTATTAGATTATTTCCTTTTCTACTTAATTCCTATTTTATGTTGTAGATGTGTATATAAATAGCATGTATCATTCACCTTGAGAGATATGAAAAACATTACAATTCTTCATGGTATCAGAGCTGGTTCATAGGCTTCTGGGTTTATTGCTGCCGTGGGTGTAGTTGTGTTAGGTTTTCTTGGAGGTGTGAGCTCCGGTGGTCACCGCCTGTCTTAACGGAAAGTAGCTTCGCCGGTGAACACTCGCCAGCAGTTTCACCGCCATCCGCCGCCGCACGTGCTTCCACGCACCGATCTAGGGTTTCGGCGCACTGTTCATGCCGGAGTACTGTTCCGGTGTACTGTTCACGCCGGAGTAAAAAAAAAAAACTTGACAGTCCCTTAATTCATCTTGGTTATCCTCTGGTCCTCATCGTGGTACATAACCCTTGCTTCCTTTTTTATTTCTTTCAATCATCGTGTTTCGATTCTTGCTTCTGCCACCCTAGCTAAATATCAGACTCCAAAAATATTACTGATCCAAAGTTTGTATCAACCATAATCCCTGTTACCACCAAAATTACGGATGACAAACTCACTAGCACTAATTATCTTGATTGGAGTAAAACTATTCGGGTACACCTTCGCAGCATAGAAAAGGATGATCATCTGACTT
>CANYBF010883224.1:0-21575 GCA_948192965.1 Dalechampia spathulata | reverse complement strand
ATTCACTTGTGAATCCATTTGTTGTAATTGATTGAGATTATAGTTGAACCCTAAGTAAGAGACTTAGGAGAAAGTGGACGTAGGCAAAGAGTTAGCCGAACCACTATAATCGCACGTGTTGCCATCTTCCGCGGGATTTCACTAATGATGTTTGATTATTAGAACGGGCTCTTTTAATATAAAAATGTTGAACTAGTTCTGTTAATCGTTTTGAAAAAATGCTTAACTTAACCGAACGAACTTAGAAATACCGAATGATAACTACCTAGACATAGGAATTAATTTGGAGGCATAAAGTGTAGTAAATGAACTTAATCGCTGAAGTTAATCTTAGCAGTTACGAAAGTAGGGTGTTAGTTTAGCTTTAGTAGATAAAGACATTTTTGAAAGAAAAAACTTTGCATCTACTTTGAAGTTGGTAATTGAATTAATAATGAAAGGTTTAATATTTTTTCATCTTCGTTCAACCCTATGTCTAATTATATATTATATATATTATGGTAGTTAATTCGTGATTTTAGTTAATTAAATAAACTATAATGTTAAATTGCTTAGATAATCGAAAAATCAATAGCTAGTATTTAGTCGATCTTGATCTCAGAGAACGATACCTTTATATTGCAGTTGCGACCCGTATTCTTATGATGACATAATTACAATTTAAGAATTATAAATTTAAAACTTATTGAATCATTAGCTTAGACCTATTTACATACCAACAATAATCTTAATCTCATACATTAAGATATTTAAATTTAAGTTTTCAAGTAATCAAATATCTAAATTGAAATGCTATTGAAACATAATTATACATTTTATTCGCATTCATTTACTTGCCTTTTCATTTTTTATATTCTTAATCTTTAATTATTATCAAGTGACTTAACAATCAATTGTGAATTTATACATAAATAAGATATCATTAAGAATTATTCATTAATTTTATGATAAATTAATCTTTTAAATTCTTCATATGTTTATATTATACCTATATATATGAGAAAAATAATGCATTTTACTATATAATTTACTCTATTGTATTCTATTTATTATTTCCTAATTCATTTTATGGATTAAATATTAGAATTAGAATGTCTTATACGAGAAATTCATAATATTAAAAATTCATGTTCGATACTCTTCTAGCAATTTTAATTTAGTAAAAACTTACGTTACTAACAATCAAATTTTATCATATATACTATATTTTAATTTATTTACTATTATTCTTTTTTCTTGCACTCATATTTTCTTTTTATATATATATGATTTTTTACACAATAGAATATGATCATATAGTAATTATTAAAATGAGGAAGTGAAAAATGAGACCTAAATTAGCATTAATCAATAATTATAAGACATTATTTTATTTATTTTTACATGTAAATAAAACTACCAATTATTTCCTTATGAATTTTACAATAATATACCTAATGACATTATTTATTAATAATTTTCCATTGATATATATTCATGTTATTTATAAGAAAATTTTTTAATTAATCATTTTGATAAGTAATTCAATAATTTTTAATACGTTTATTATGATTAATAATTAGGATTTAATCATAACTCTTCATTTTCTTATATTTAATTATATTTAATTTGATACATTAAATGATATTTAATTTAACTCTTCATTTTCTATATTCATTCTTTTAATAAAAATTAAAATTAAAATATTAAAAGAATTTAAAAATAATGATAATTATAATATAAATATAAAATCATTATTTTAATTAAAAAGAATTTATTTATTTTATAAAATATTCATATGAAGCACAATATATATATATGCAGTAGTTCATACAATAACCATAATATAACTTAATTCATGATTTATTGGTTTACAAACTTGATTCAGAGCATTTGGCGAGCACGAGCCGAAAGTAAGAAATCCGAAAAAGGTCTAACGAGAATTGAAATCATTGTTTGGATAATTAACTTTGGACCAACTAGTCAAAGTAGGTATCAAATATCCTCACAAACCAACGACTTCTAACCTCCTAATTATGCATAGTATTAGAGTTTTCCCCAAATTTAAATAAAACTAGGGCTAATTTGCCAAATTGCAGATTTGAGAAAATAATTGAAGGAATATCTGAAAAAACTATAATTAATTAAAAATATATTATATATATTCCAACTTTAAAAAATACTTTCAAAATACTCTTAATCTTGTTTCACAACCCAAAAATTGAATTGAAAATTTGAATTAGATCTAAGAATTATAATTTTAATGTTTAGTAATTCATATTAAATTAGAATTAAAATTTAGATACAATTCCATAGAATTAGTTTTATCTCGTAAAATTTAAAATTTTAATTTATCATAAGTAATTCAAGAATTTTAATTCTAAAATTTACAAAAATAAATAAAAAAGGTGCCTTTATATTAAAAATAAATAAAAATCAAGAGAGAGCGAGAAAAAAAAAGTTGAAAATCTTTTCATAAAATTTTAAATTTTTATTATTTATTAAAAATAAATATTTTTAATAATTTTTATAAATATTTCAAAAATTAAATTTTATTTTAAAAAATAATTTTATATTCAGAATTACAAATGAAAGTTATAATTTAATATATCAACCAAATAATAAAATTGTAATTTTAATATATTTAAATTATAAAAATTATAATTTTTTATGTTATCCAAATAATAAAATTAAAATTCTAACTCAATTCTAATTTCAATTCCAATTCTACAATCCAAATGAATCCTTAAAAAATTCATATTTCTGCTTAAAAAATATTCATATTTAGAAAAATTATCCCTACTAATTTGAAAAAGTTAACTTTAACAATAAAATTTAAAATAAAAAAAATCATGATTCCTGTTAATCAATCATAGCAACAAAAAAATAAAAAAAATCATAAACTTCAAATAAAAAATTCAAAATTATTAAAAATTAACAAATATTATGTTTTCAATTTTAAAAATATATTATATATTTTCATAAATTTTTACTATTTAATTTTTGTTAAAAAAATAATACTATAAAATTTGATAAAATGTTTTCTTATATCATATATATCAATTAATAGATATTTATTGATTTTATAATATATATAATAGATATTTAATCATATATATCATAAAGATAAAACATATTTATCATATATATCATAAACTTATCTATTATATCTATAATAAATAAATTTTATCTACCATATATATTATATGATAATATGATAATATTTATCAAAATATATTATATAATAATAAAATAAAATATACTTTCATACAATATTATTAATAATAAAAAATCAACTCAAGTTTTTATACTAAATTTTAAATATTATAATGCTTTTATATACATGTATATATATATATATAACTATAATTATATATATATACACTTTTATCTACCTATATACATAAAATTGTACAGATATTATAATATTCAATAATAATCAACAAATATTATGATTACAAATTTAGCAATACTGCTCCACATATCTATCTACTATATTTACTCACATTTTTTCAAAAAATAGATATACTAAAATAATAATATTCAATATTTAACAATTTTTTCTAAAAAAATAGATATGGTAAAATAATTAAAATTTTATAGATTTTTCTAGAAAAATAAATCTGATAAAATGGTAATATTTAACAATCAACAATATTGTTACAAAAATTAAAAAAATTAAAAACGATAAATGAAAGAAGAATAAGAAGACAAGACAACCATGATGATGGAGACATATGAGCAATACGAATGGTGAACCGTGGACAACTATTATAGATAATAAATTTTGATTTTGAAGAAAAAAAAAAAGCATGAGAAAGAAAAATAAGATGAATCGTTTTAATTATTAATCAATCTGATATTTACAAAAAAAATAAAATAAAACTTCAAATCTGACATTTATTATTATATCCCATAAAACTATTCAACTCATATTACATAAATTCATGTATTATTTTTAACAAAAATAAACATCCTAAATAACGGAGTTCAAATTTTATCCTAAATATATACTGTTTTAAATTATTCATAATATCACATAAACATTATATGAAAATATGAAAGGCTAAATCATAAAGGAACATACAACATACATCCACTATCCAAATCATATAATCTTATTTTTTTTTTTTATGTCCGATCATGCAAATCTTGACATTTTATTTTTTTGTTCTTTTTTTTTTTTTTTTGCAATTTTAATATGTCTGATTCTAACTAGTATAAGATCTTGGTTTTTTTCCTGAAAATATTGATATGTTCAATTTGCAGATTAAACCAATAAAATAGTTCTGTTTTGCATGTCGAACACATTATAATTTGATACATGGCATATATGTAGCCCGCAGGTCAAACAGTTGCATTAATTGATGAACTCACATCAACACTTAATTGAGAAGCTTGACCAACAGTTGGGTTGGAAATAGATCGTTCCGGTCAACAATATGCTAATACTACCGATATATACAAAATAATCCCGACAGCAGAAACTATCATGCGTACATGAAAAGAAAATAATTCAAAAAAAGCTTCATATGAAACCAAAATGCTTTTATACATTCAAAATGAGCAGTTAGAAGTCTCTTAAAGCCTAAGGCAAAACTAACCTGTTAGTAGATAGTTGGAGCAAAATTTGCATGTCATGGGGAAGAAAGCATTCCAGACCACAAAAAGCAGTGTACTTAATAACCCAAGCGAGCCACATGTCCCTACGAAAAACATGGAAATGTCAGAATGCCCGCCAGAAATCACTTCTGATAAATATAACCACGCGACACATGATAGCTGAAGCCAAATAAGGATTTTCATGAACAACTACAAGTGTATAATCATTATTTGTTACCCTCTTTATTTTTGGTTTTTTTATCGTTTCAAGTGCTATTTGCAATGCCAAAGGGGAGCTGTTATATACTTTACGAAAATGGCAAAAGAGAAAAATGTTTTAATTAAGTTTACTTACATAAGTTCTTCTGGTTAGAACTCAATTCCCAAGAACTAAAACCATGGCATCCACCAAATGTACATTCTTCCCAGATTGTTATGCGATACAGCTTCAGCAATTAGGCGGCGTGCTTGGCCTTCCACAGCTAGAGGTAAGGAGGGTGCTGCTCCAACACCAACAACTACTCCTTGCAGCCTTGCTTCAATATTATTAATAGCTCGCTGCAATCCTCAACACAACATACTTTAACAATTTGAACAACAGTTAATTTAAAGCCCATATTAATTTGTTGAAACCAACCATCAAGCTATAAAAAAAATTAAAGTAATTTACATAGGAAAGTCAACTGAATTTACAAACTAATAACGTAAAATGCAGGAGATGATAACCTGAGCATGTGGATTCTGAACTTCCACCCCGCTGGATTTATGAGTTTTTGTCCACTCCACCAAAGGATCATGAATAAAAGTTTCAAGAACACTCATCAAAGTCTCCTTGTAGGTTCTCAGCACTGACAGCGTGATTTCACATACCCGAGAGAAGACACCCTCATATCCAGTGATACCCAAACCATCAATCATGTTCTGCAGAATACATGAAATGGTACTCAGAATAATTATTTAAAAAATTGTCTTGCAAATCACCTGTATAAGGAAATGATCCAGAGTGAAAAATATTCAAAATATACAATAGAGATGCTACTGGTTACTCGAACAGACTCCAGGCCTAGAACACAAATAAGTAGAGAACTCTGGAGAATATCTAAAAAATTTTAAACGCATTTATTTCATTTTGCACTTGAACATGATCTTATTTCAGGAGATATCCAAGAAATATAGATGGAATTACTGGGTATTCTGCAATTACAAAATATAGGTTACCTGTGTGAGCCTAAAAGGCACCAGTTCAGGCTTCTCCAACTGCAATCCTTTGTCAAATAAGCAACTGAAATCCACATGAACACAGTCACCCGTAGTAGAGTCAAAAAGAATGTTTTCACCGTGTCGGTCACCTAGGCCCACAATATGGCCAACCATTGACCAAACTGCAGTAGTATGTGCATAAGCAACCCGGGCCCTAAACCATGCAGCAGGCTCAGAAAAAGTTATCAAAAACCATTTGTGAAAAACCGGAGGAAATATTGGAAGTATTTTGTTCCTCAGCATCTCATCTTCTGCCATTTTACCTTGGCATTGATCATAAATCCGTTTAATCTGAGGATTAGTCTTCTGCCTATCAAACTTTCCACAGGTTACATACAGGTCTTGAAGAATATGTCGAAGTCCTCGTGTGTGGGGTACCCACTCCACCATACCACAATCCTCTGTTAAAGGAATCACTGCAAAAGTACGAATATAGAGTTTCCTTCGTCGGCTTTCAGGATATTTGGATAACAACCTGTTTATCATTGCATTGAACTCCATCATACGAGCATCTTTCCTAAGGTCATCCTTAGGTTTGCATAGAAATGGACGTTCAATGCCATCACTACCCAACAGAACAATCTGAATGTACAAAACAGCATGCAGTTACAAAAATGATGCGTAAGATATTAAATGGTGCACTTCCGAGAAAATTTACTCAAAGAAACTGATGCAAAACTAAAACTACAAACTCATCTAATCCTTAACCAACATGGTATGAAATCTAACTTATCCTCAAATTGCCTTATACCCAGCAAGCAACATGATATTAAATCTAACTTATTCTCAAAATTCCTTATACCCCGTGAGCAACGTTATGTGAAATACCTACTCAATTTTTGAAGCTTAACTAAAGCTGTGGAACCAACAAAACCAAATTGGGATAATTGTATATAGATAATAATGAAAAATCAATTCTATTTGTAGTGAGCAACAAACTTGTGAAGATTCAGAAAACTGAATATAATAGGTTCAGTAGTTCAGCCAAAAAAAAAATGTCAGTGTCTCTAACCAATTGTACAGAAGCTTTCCCACACAATGCATTTGAAAGTAAGGAACAATATTAAAATCAGGGCCATATATAAAATTTTCTGAAGAACAAAAAATTATGTGGTGTGCTGCAATTAGCCAAGAATTTGTGCAGCTAAATGAATTAAGAATATCACAACAATTATATCCAAGCATCTTTTTCTGAATTAGATCATGAAAAAAACATACTTTCTTAGGTCGTTGAAGGGATGAAAGAATCTCAGCATCATCAGACATTCCTGAAATTGTTGGAAGGTCTGAAGCAGAGAATACATCAGGGGCAAACGAGTCAGAGACACTGACACTATATGAAGGTAAACTAACAGTGAGTGATTGCTGGGTCGGCATAATGATTCCCAATGGCATCATCCGTTTTAATGAGCTGAACTCAGTCGAGAGATTAATTGTCCGAGCCTTTGCCTGGCCAGGGTGGAAACACAACTTTATCAGATGATCAATGAGGCTAGCAAATTCAAGAAACAAATTACTGCCGTTGTTTCCTTGAAACCCCCTTTTAGCTTCATGTATGATAGCTGCAGCTGCCTCCCTTCTTGAAGGAACAGTAGATTTTGAAACAGCTGCCATAATCCATAATGCTTGTTGGGGAAATTTCTTGAGGACAGAAGTGATGATGGATTTGACTAATTTAACTATTTCTTCATTCTGGTGGCATATCCGAGAGACCAATTGAGGTAAAACACTCAACCACTGATATGTAGGCAAATCCTTCAAACAGCCTCGCATGATACTCATTAACTGTAAAATAACATAAGGAGAATATTAAGCTAGCATAGGAAATCAACCAAAGAGGTTTTCACGTGCAGTGAAGACAAACTGTCAAATAGTATTCTGTATATAACAAAAATTACTGTACCTTCCCATGGACCTTTCTCAATTCGTCATTAGTTGACGAGGATGATGAGCCACATCTAAGATAAAAGCTCCCAAAGTCAAACCACAAGGTTAGCAGCCTCGGAAGAGCTTGAAAGAGGTTCTTGTTGCCTTTATGAAGCCCTTTGGCATAGAATAATAGTACATCAGGTACATGATACCACCAATGTTTCTCGGTACCAGAAGGAGAAACAGCAAAAGAAGCAATGGGAACAGCTCTGGGACATAGTTCATAATTGTCTTCCTGACGTTTCCTGGCATCAACAAGCACCTCATCACAATACTTGGCTAAATAGAAGAATCCTTTATCCCACTTTGGCTGCAGTTCTCTTACCCTAGAATAAAGTGTTATGACATCTTCCTTCTGCTTCTGCCCAGTGTAATGAATCCATCTAGTATAGAGGAGAAGAGTCTTTGCAATATATTGATTTTCATTTGAAGTTTGAGCATCACAAAGTGAAGGCTGGGGATTCATTGGAACCAATGAAAGAGAAGTAACTAGTGACCGTGCAGCGGAGCCTAGAACCTTCTCTGGCATTTGCAAGAGAGCTTGCTGCAATTCTGCAATGGCGCCATCTGACCTCCTAGTACTCCACAAAAGCTTTGCCTTTTCCATGTGAACATTTGGTGCACCTGAGGATTGAGCCTCAAGAATTGCTCGGTTTGCTGTCTCATAATGACCAGCCAAGCGACAGAGCTTTGCATATTGAAGCCAGCAGTTTCCCACTTGTGCACCAAGACCACTAGCACCCAATACCATTCTCCGGAAAGCTAAAAGTGGTTCCCTTGCCCAAAGTGAAGGTTGTGTGTATTTGATCCGATTTTCCCAGTGGTCCATCAATTTTGTAAATTCCTGATCACCAAGAGAGAACCTTTTCTCCAGAAAAGAGGCATCACCAAGAAAAGTATGGAAATCTTCCAACTCCCTTAGCAAATGAAGTTTCACAATAAATGGGTATGCCCGCATATAAGAATCCATGCCTGCTGCAGCAAGAGGAGCAATCAAGGCTTGTTTGGACAATGCAATCTTCTCAGCAACTGAGAACTGATCCTTTCGCATCATAACCTGAAGAATCTTTGCAACGTTCATATCAAAGCAAGCATTACTCTCAGAGCTGCTACACACTAAACCTTCTTCTTCAGCCCCACCAAGATATTCATCCATCAAGTCCCACTTGCTAAGCCTCCATGCTGCCTGCACACCTTGCATACACCATGTTTTATTGTATTGAGGGAACCTGGAGATTAAACCATCCACATGAGTTACCATGGTTTGAAGGTGACACATGTTCAATAAACAGTTAAGGACATCCGAATGCCTATGGACTGATGTGGGTTCCATCTCCAAAGCCTGCTCACAGAAAGTCAAAACCTCTGCCCAATTTCCTGTCTTTTTGTTTATTAAGAGCTGGTCCTGTAAGCTTAATGATTCACGCAAACATGCCAATCCAGATAGACCATCAGGTTCATCTAGAAAGCTGTATATTTCCATCAGATAGGAAACATCATTATCCTCAAAAACACCACTTTTCTCCGCTGC
This sequence comes from Dalechampia spathulata, assembly GCA_948192965.1. Classification (NCBI taxonomy): domain Eukaryota; kingdom Viridiplantae; phylum Streptophyta; class Magnoliopsida; order Malpighiales; family Euphorbiaceae; genus Dalechampia; species Dalechampia spathulata. Next base: position 12,274 of record CANYBF010883224.1, on the reverse strand, counting down.
AGGGTTAAAGGAGCCAGACTTTTCTCGTACATGAGATTCAAAGTACATCAAAGACCTAGCATAAGCCTGACACCTAAAAGAGGCTCTAGCAAGGGTTAGCTTGGGAATCACTGTAAGCAGCTCAGAAACATGTTTACATTGTGAAAGGAGTTGATCCTGGTCTGTCAAAGAAGCTGAAGTTTGGGCTTTGGACTTGGAAGCTTGCTTCTTAGAAGCTGATGACTGGAAAGATTGGGAAAGAGCTAGTTCTTGCTCAAAGTCATCCACCCATTGCCCAAGATTATCTAAAAGAGTAAACACAGCTTGAACGCAAACTTCACTTTGCCCACCATTGCTAACATGATACGCAGCAACAGTGTTCTCTGAGGCAGCAGCATCAAGAACAGATAGGATTTCTTCAGCTATTCCAAGGCGAGCCTCCTTAGTACCATGGCAAACAGCATTTAAAACTAAATAAGGCAACAGATAAATTGCGATTTGCATATCATGACGCACTATACCACGACAAGCATTAAATATGCTTGCACGAGAACCAGTGGCATGAGCAGTCAACTTTTTTATCCATAAAAATATCCATCTTCTGAATGACATAGAAGGAAGGTAAATTGGACCAGATGACATTGCATCAGCTACATTAGGAAGCTGAAATCTAGAAGTTAAGCAAGGAGCTATTATCTCTTTGACATAGTTAGAGAACCGGTCCCAGAGTCTCTGACCACTTCTGTTCATCCTACTACTAGTTTCAATACCCTTACCTTTCTGCGGTTGTGACAAAGAGGTGGTGAAATTCTCATCCAATGATGCTCCACAGCCTGCTATTTTTAGCAGCTCCTGTATTGCCAATGCAGCTGAGTCTTGAACAATGGTATCAGGTGCAGCTCTAAAAGCTCTGGCCAAATGCTTATGGATCAACTCAAAGATGAGATCATCATCTGAACATTCAATCTTAAAGCGTTGGCATGAAAACCCTTTCACCTTTGCTGGGTCAACCGCACCCAATGCTCCTAGACAATCTGCACAGACCAACTTCAAACGCTGCCCCACTGCAGTCCTTGATTCTTCAGCACATCCTCTTAGTAAGGATGTAATTAAAGAATTTAAAACATCCATATCTGCAGTAATTTCCCCCATGATCAGAGCCGTAATATCTTCCCGCCTTGAGTTGAGTAATTTGTTCAACTCACATGCTACCATGTACCTCACGTTCAAGTTCTCATGGTTCAGACCATCAACAACATTTCTCAATTGATCCTTGAGTGTCATTGAACCACGTGCTTCCTCAATAGCTCCATTTACCTCAATTAACTCAGGAATACAGGGCAATGGAGGGAACTCGCACATATGTTCCTTTAGTATGATTCTGTTCTGCAAGACAAGTTCTTCCAAAATTTTTACCACTTTATTCAAATGCATAGAAGGATTTTCTTTGCATCTTTCCAAGATAGGAATAAGGGCAGCAAGAACTTGAGAAATTACATGTTTAGTGCTAGATGGGGATTTGTCTGCCAATTGAACAATGAAAAAATGTAATACAGAAAGACCCTCACTTTGCAATGATTCTTTATCAATAGCATGCATGAGAAGAACCATTAGTTTTGGAACATATGTCTTAAGCTGAGAGCCCATCATTTCAATCATCATCTTAATACGTTCCAAAGCTTGTTTCTGTACCAAAGAATCTCCTGAATGAAGCATTTTTCTATCAATACTGTTAAGGAGGCCCACAAAATGATTCCTCAAGAAGCCTGGAAGATCTTCTGCCCCAGTCAGAACTCTGGCAATTTCTTTTATCATCTCAGGCACTCTTGATAACCTGGAAAAGAAACTGATAATTAAGATTTGCAAAAGAATGACCAGTAACACCTTTCAAAACCATTCATTTATCAGCAAATAGCAAAGAATTGGAGAGAGATTCAGACCTTTGGCCTTTCTCAAAGAATTCAGCACCATCTTGAAAGCATACAAGTTCATCTAAGAGAGCAGGTAGTGCAGCTGCAAATATTTCTTGGTTGTCGGAACCAGTCTGATTGTGATAAAACTGCAAAGTGGAAAGCAATTCTTGCCTATTTGCTCGATGGAGAGCATAAGCAAGCACTTTTGGTAGCCAGTTTACAATAAGAGACACCATATCAGTGTTTAAATATTTGGCCAACTCCCACAATGCAGGAACTGCTTTGTCGTTCTCTTGATGAGACACCACAAGTTTGGGAAGAACTACTGGAATCATTTTCTCAACAAGTTCGTTTATTGCAACATCAAATATAGCTTCTGCAAACTCTCTGACCATTTCTGGCCGACTTGCAAGGTTCATTGTTAAATAGTCAAATAGTTCACTTCGAATATGAACAACTTTTGACAAGATTTGTTCAAACCCACCCTTACGATGGGAAAAACAAGTTTTCTTTATTAGCCTTGATGCATTCATTCTTACGGTCATAAGTTGATCATCAAGTTTATCGACCAACAAGATAAGCAATTTCAAGAAAAGTTGGCTGGACATATCAATTGCAATCATAATTTCTGCCATAGATTCGAGAAGTGTCTCGAGAATTTGTGGATCTTCAGCTGCCACCATAGCATGTTTCAGTATATCCAAAAATCTCTGTTCTTTAGTTCTATTTGATGAATCCCCAACCAAAAACAAACAACTTAACACAGAATCATCAAGGAAGGAGCTTATCTGGGTGCAAAATGCTTCCCTTACAGCTCTCTTTGTATTTAGTAATAAAAATTCAACACATTTAATCCATTCAAATCTCATCTGAATCAGAAAATCAGTAGTAGCATGTAGAAGGATACGCCGGATAATTCTCACACAGCCAACTTGAACCTCTTCTGAAGAATCATCATAAAGAAGTTTAAAAAATAGAACCTGTAGAGTATTGAAATCACAACCGAAACCCAAATCTTCATTTGGTATACCAGGAAGTTGTACTATTTTACAGCATGCTAAACGAATGGGCACAATGTTTTTTTCACATGTAGAACACCAGAATCCATGCAGCAAGTAATCTACTGTCTTACCGTGTCTCACGTTATTAACATCCAAATATAATTTGCATTCATCTTTCTCTATACCATCAACACTACGGCAACATCCATATAGGCATGACATAAAACCAAGAGAAAAGGGAATGATTTGCCTCACTCTTTCATTCTCCTCTCTCCCCAATAACCTGTAAATTAAGAGATGAAAACCAAACGAGTGATCAGATGTTTTCACTTACACTATCGCACGAATACATGTGCATAATACTCTATCAGAAGTTACACATATTACTTCATTCAACATCAAATTTTGAACAATTCCTGATGAGCATTTCACTTGTCTACAAGTATGAAGCCTGTAGGATCTTACAAACAAGCATGTATATCAATGCAAATAAGAAGAAAATGACATAGAAAATGGTTGCAACGTATTTCTTATATCTCTAGCAAAGAAAACATACTTATACAACTTTGTTTATAGCTAATCGGGAACCTACTTCTATAATAAATCAAGCTCATGACTAGGAATACAGCTACATGCTTAAAATTTGGAATCAAAGATAGAAATACAACAAATGTGCAACGTTGACCATTTTGTATGTCATAACACTCACCCTCAAGTTGGAGTTTACACTAGAAAGGCAAATTAGCATTCAAACGACCCAACCCAAATAAATATGCAACCTAAACTAGCCAAACCACATTAGTTAGCCCATCCACAGTCTAAAGACTACCACTCAAAATTTCAGCTCTAATAATTAGGGTCACAAAAATACAATAAAAAATGAACTAATTACTTATATACATCCATGAAATATAAGCCAGCTTTTCAGTTCACTTACTCAAGTCTTTCAAACAATTTTGCAAGCGCACGAAGACCAGACCACAAGACAATCACTGGCATAGAGAGTATGGCTTCAAGTCTTACTTCTTCAGCATCATCATGAAGGCCAAGATCCAAGACTTCCAGAATACTTTCAATGTTGAAATTGGGGCCAAGCTTGGATAAAACTAGAACAGAGGTACATTTTGTTTTCCATGGAGGATGTGTACCGCCGACCATGCAGGGATGCATCCACGGTAGCTTCAATACCATGGGTATAAACTCTATATCATTACCCTTGAGTTTGAAAGGCTTGTCCTCCATGAAAAGGGTGCCTATGCAAAAACAGTTTGATGAATCCAATACAAGAACAACATAATTATAGATACAAATATAGAATTCCAAATGCCAAGCCATACATAAATTGATTAGAGAACAATTGTCTAAATCATCAGCGTGTAATGACTCAAAAATCAGCTTGAGAACCATACTAAAGCTATCCAATAAAACACCAAACAATTTTACTTGAAAGTGTAAAACTTAATCCAAGATTCTCCAAAAATGACTATTTAACATGAGAAGTGACAAGAAAAGAACGATTCAGGCAGTTATACCATAGTGATTAATACACATAAAAGAAAAATTTAGGAGATAGAAAGAAAGGGCGAATGGTAAAAACCAAATTATCTAGAATTTCCAAATGTTGGCAATGAAATATATAGAAGAGAAATATGTATGCTAGAAAGGACCTACATTACCCAAACCCTTCAATTTTGGCTGCCATGCCTATCTCAACCCAACACAACAGAAGTACATGTCAGATCCTTCTAGAGGAAATCAGCCTCTTCCAGTCATTGAAAGCAAAAGGAGAAAAATAAATATTTAGCAGCAGAAACAAGAAAAAGAAGATGATGAGCAAAGGAGAAGATGAGGATGGAGAAGATCATGACTTCTTTTGCTTGTTTAAAAACCATAAAAGGATTGGATCAGACTTTATCAGTTTGGGACTTTTGGATTGGACTATTTCAGTAAGGGAGTGACTTATATTTTGGGTTGATTTTTCTTTTGATCTTTCAGTTAGTTTTCTTAGTTTTATTTTAATTGATTGTTTGGACTTCTTATGTTGTTTTGCTGTTCCATCATCTTGTTATCTTAATACCAATGCCTATAATTTGATACAAACCCAATTCAAGTACCCAAAAACTACTCCAAATCAATATCCCAGTATTCTTCAATTGAAAAGTTAATGGATCAGATGCATAGATAAGTACCTATTTCCAACACCTGTAGCTGAGTCTGAGTAACATAGGGTAAGGACCATAGCTAATCATATTTCCGTAAAGCAAAGATGCAATGAATGATTATAACACTACTTGTTTACCACAGGAGCATGTGCATAGCATATGGTAAGAATTTATGGATGTATATTCAACATAAAGCAGCACAAAAAATATATATTAGAACAATATAATGCCAAGTATTTTCTGGGAAAAAGAACCATTGACAGTCTCATGCAGATTTCTCTTAGAAATTCATAGAAAGAAGAAAAGGTAACTTTAGATGAAAAATTAGCACTACTTATGGCAAAGAGTAGGTTATCATCTTACTTTGTAGAAGCAAAATATTGTGAATTCCTTCCAGGTAGGTGCAAACATCAAATGTGATTGAAACTCCTTGTCTGGCCTAAGAGATATAAATTTCAATCAACCCTCAAGAATGTGAGAGATCCAGGAAATAAAAATTAATAACACACCTGCTCATATATCCATGGTATCCACGATTGCATCTGCTGGAATATGCAAAGTGACATATTGACCATTGGATACTTACAGAAAGAAATGCAGAGCATGCTAAGAGCTGCTAGTGCAACATCTGGTCTTAAAGTATCAGGTTCTGGAGGAGGAGGCTGCAAAAGTTTGAGTAATGAAAGAAGTGATGCATGCATATCATCTGCATATTCTTCCTCTTCTCTATGAAAACAGACTATATGTTTAAGCTTACTTTCCTCTGTGACTTTAGCATTAGAAACCATAATATTTTTATCAAACCTAAGGCGTTTGAGCTTAATATCATCTAAATTCTGGATATGTCTCTTTCCTCCAACCCTAGAGTTCTCAACGGAAACATCATAAGATGTAGGTGAATCCACACTAACATTATTCACCAATCCTCCTCCAACCCTTTCAAGACCCAGTATTGAAAGAGCTACATGCAGACAATCAATCAAGAAAGGACAGGGTTCTGGGAAACAAAGCATATGCGTCAAAGACTCAGGTCTCCATATATGTGGTGAACAAGTTCTAGCAATCCGTGTATATGCACTGCACAATGCCACCTGGTAAAAGGAAATAAAAAAAAGAAACATGAATACAGCCTAGAAAGAACTAGTTCCTTTGAGCAAATCAGTCCTAATCAACAAGTTAAGCAAGAGGAATAATTGAAATTCCTACGAGAATAACCAAGCTAGTGACTTGCGTAAATAATAAATAAAAACCAATCCAGCTTCTAACCTTAAGCTCTTGGCTTTTGGTTCTCCGTATTGACCATGGGAAAACATTCATTAGATCAGCAGCTGTTAATCTTACAACATACTCAGGACAACTAGAGTGCAAAGCGGCAAGGCAACCAGCAATGGAGGAATCATACACCAAGTTTCTGCAAGCCAATGAAGGTACTGTGAAGGACATTACTGAAAGATTTTAGTAGAAGCTTCCAACCAAGCAGTACCAAATAAAATTCTAGACCAACCACCAACCATCTAGACACACCCACCACAGTGGGAGAAACACGTGTTATGCCACATAGACCACAAATAGTAGCTTCTGGCGACAGAAACCAAAACAGCCAGCTTATCACTCACAGCAAAAAAAAAATACAAGCACAGGAAGAAAGTGAAAATCACAAAATCAAATATTGAACATAAATGATCTATATGATCATTGTTCCCTTAATTAATTCCTCAAGCCTTAGAGAATTAACATTTTTGGTCTTCAACTTCTGATGAACTAATACTTGTAAATGGTTACAAATAAGGCAACCCGAGAAGCATTATCTCTTAACAATAGATAACGTTGGAGTTATGGCTTTATTTCTCCCTACTTTTCTTCAATGTAAGGCTTCTCCCATCTAAATCAGCCTTGCATATCTTGAAACATGAAAGTGAACAAATTTTAGAATTATGCTTGACATTCTGTCGTACTACAGTTCCTTGGAGCATTTTGCAGGAGAGCAAACGCTAACTTTCAACAATTGAGTATTTATTTGACAAAAATCTGGAGATGTTTCTTGACTAAGATTTAATATGGCTGAACCAACTTCAAAAAAAATAAGACATGACTACAACCCATGTATGGGACATGCACAGGACACAGAAATGTGTCTGATTTTTAAGTTGGAGTTATGTCAGAGACATGCTGAGGACTTTTCAAGGGCACACGGAGACATGTTTAGGACATGTCCTTGTCAAGTGAATGCAATATAAAACAAGGAAAGAAACAAGATAAATAAACTTTAAATGGTTGCTTCCTTTCCATAAGCTTTCTATTAGAATTGCACAAATAGCATGGATTCATGTCTAGAGATCAAGTGAATATCAGTCTAAATCCCTGAAAAGGAAAATGAAACCCCAAAGATCCCAATGCCTGACATGGTTTTTCATTTATCTTAGATTGTTAAAGACTTGCCATGGTGAGTTGTGGGATGACTATTTAATTTGTGCTTAACTTTTATGATAAATCAAAGTTTCTATAGACAACAATCAACGCTTACACATGCTTGCATTGTAATTGTTAATGTTATTACATATATTTTTTAGATGAAAAAAGTGTCATGTTCCTAATACAAATGTCTTAGTGTTTCAGTAAATATTGTTTTTTATACTTATTTCCATACTTCATAACTTACATGGAGGTTCAATATGTTGTTCTTTATCGTACAAAAGGATCTAACGGGTAAATCTTATTCACTAGAAACCTTTACAAACAAGTTTGATTTTTGCTAGGAAATCTATGCTAGTGCCTAAACTAGAACAAGATTTTGTATTTTTTTGTGTTAAATTGATTAAATAGATTGATTTGGAGTTAAACTTGCGCAAAAAATTATTGCATGGTCATATATGAAGAAAGAACAACTAGATGGGAAGTGAAGAAAATCACAAGCACAAGGCGTTGATAGTGATGGTTAGGACTAAGGAGGGTGATTTCATGGTTGTGTGGAGGCTTGCACGAGCATGTGAATGATGAACAAAGAGCCTAGAACAAGTACAGGTCTCATTCCCACGATCATGTGAAGGGAAGCAATACCAAGGGCATGCATGATATGGATGGAAATTGTCCAAAATTATTTAAGATCATATCTAGAAAAAAAAATTAAGCGAATACTAGCCTAAAGTCCCAAAATGAAAAACAAAGTTCTACAAACCCCAATGCTTGTCATCTTTTGTTGTAGAAACTTCATAAGCTGAATAGAGTATTGTGCCCAACTCACAATAGTGATCATAAATGGGTTTTATACCCATTTTGTACAAAACCAATTGGTATATGCTAAATACCAATTTACTTCACTTGCATACTATTTAAATTCCATGAATCTTTTCTATGTAGGATTCTCCAACATTCATATTTATGTTTAAATTGTTCAAGACTGGTTGTGTTGAGTTGAAAGATGTTTGATGTAGTTCAACTTTTATGAACGAATCAAGAATTACATGCATAGACACATACAGCCACATATCTTTCCCAAGAGCCAAATACCAACCATGACAATGGAATCAAGAAGCTGTAGCGTGTAAATGAGACTATCTAGAAGATAATTCATTTTTAAAGAATCTCTACCATTTCAAAAGTAAATCATACTCCAAAAATTGTCCTACCATGAGAATTTTCTCAATGCACCATAGAAATTCAGCAATAAGACTTCTTTCATCATAAGTCCCAACATGTACCTGAATACAGGAAATCCTTCTTTGTCCTCACTCAATATTGCAGCAATTGATTGGATTAGATTTTCATGAGGGATGATGTCGTTGTCTATGAGTGATCCAACTATGCGAGCAAAGTCAAAACAGGCCTTCCATAAAATTATAATCGTTAAAAAAGTGGTAAAAAAAAACAAATCTTAAAATTGATATCAACAAAGAATTTTCGATATTTCTCATCAAACAAATGACATCTTCTTCAGGAAATCCTAACTATTTTGAGCATGATAATGAGTAATCTCATTGCTATTACTCAAACAAACATGAAACATATGCTTGCATATTCATCCATAGGTCAAATTGGATATGTAATTATGGAATAAATGTTGGAGACTCACATGATGGGTATGCAATGCAAACATGATAACTCATATGTTCTTCTGCAACAGTTGTCCAACAATGACATTCAAAAAGCACATATATTAAATTTCTAAGCTACTTCAAGTTGAAACATTATGCCCACCATATGCAAGTCAGCATCTCCATAGCACATGAGAGAACAGGCAGCCGAAACATGTGACATGTTAATGAGTCCCTCCACATACAAGGTTCCTTCAGTTATGCATTTGCTAATAAGCTTAATTATCCAAGTTGCAAATGGTTGCCACCTCATTTTTCCCGTAATGTTGATCAAAATACCAGCACCACCGACAGATTTACTACTTGCAAGATCACTAAGACAAGTAGGATCACTAAGAACTCCAGCAAAGGATGTTTGGAAGCAATTCAAAGATAAACTAGCAGAATCTGAAATGCTTCTGGTTTCAGCAGAAATCGAGGCTGCATATAACATATCTGCATGCAGGATTAGAAATGTTAAGTTTCGTACGTATATATAACCTATTAATAAAATTATTACAAACAAAATGAAGTACACCAACGTGTATAGAATAGGAAGAAAGACAAGGTGCTTCTCACCTCCAACAGCGGACATCGCATCAATGAAAAAGTTACAATATGCATCCCGTGCTCCGATACGAAGCAAAGCTAATAGAGATCCAACCGTCTCAAAAATGAATCCATGCCGTGAGCTGAAACACAAAAATTCTCAGAAAGATGAATTGTAAGAAATATACGACCCATTTTTCAAATTGAGTTGAGTTTTTGTTAAATCATGCGATTTTGACACAATTCATTTGTTTCAAAACTGCATTGAATAGTTTTATGTTGACCTGATTATTTTTCAAACTAAGAGGAATCACTGGAAACTTTTACACATGGAGTTTCAAATTAGAGAGATGGATTAGATAAACAAAAATATACATATATATAAAGCCACTAGATATAATAATTCATCGATCATTTTAAACCAAAACTGATTAAATTTTACTAACCAAAATGCCGGTTCTGCAAAGAATGGCAAAATCCTGCCAATCACTGGTAGAACAGCACTGGCCTTCCCATGGTAAAAAACGGCAGGAAAATTTTTAGCAAGGTGAGAAATTAACTTTATTACTGCAATAACCTCTCGCTCGCTATCTGCAAGAAACTCGAAATTGATAAACTCAACAGCAAGTAAATAAAACCAATAGCAAGACGAAAATCGAAAATTTAGGGTTCAAACTAACCGGAGGAAGAGGGAACGACATAAGTATGGAGAAGATTAGGAAGGACGGCACGAAATCGATTTTCTAATGCATCGTCGCCGTTGCCGGTGGAGTTTGGTGGTGTAGAAGAAGATGATGCTATGCGCTCCCGAAGTTCGCGAATTAGACTTGAGAGATTTGTGGCCATTTTCAGCCTGGCGGCGTTACCAAGCTTTTTTCTTCACTCTTCTTGTACCATTTTTAAGCTTCATTCCCTCCTAAATTCGAAATGCCCTCTCAGTTTTTCTGTTGTTGGTGTTTTGTCTTTCTGGTGCGAAAACGGTTAAATTAAAAAAAGAATATATATAGACTTTAGTTGCTTGTATGTTATATTTAAATTATCCTATCATTTTAGTTTAGATTTTTAGTTTATTAGTTGTTAATATTTTTCCTATAATTTTTTTTTATTTTTGATGCTTCTTAATATTTTTTTTATAATCAATATCATTTATTAATTAAATATTAAATTTTAATCTTTATACTATTATTATGTTTATGTTTCTTTTTATATATAAATACATAATAAAAATTATTTATTTTCAAATTTTAGGAATTGAAGTATCAAGATATAAAACTTTTAATACTAAAAATAGTTTTGAATTAATTAATTTAAAATTAATTTTTATTGAAAAGAATATAATGTATAAATTTTTTTTGATATAACTTATCTCATTTTTACTGCATTTTTTTTGCATATTATTAGTATTTTATAAATGTTATAAAATCTTATATATGGTATTATTCATTAAATTTACCAAGAAAGTTTTATATGTAATTTGACAGTTTTCTGTTAGAAATTAATATACAGTCATGTTACATCCACGTTTGACCCTCTAGGAGTTTGTAGGATTTTGAGTATGTTTGATTGGATGTATACGTATATGTATACATGTTTTGATATGATTGTCTGCGTATGTGCTTTGTATTCTATGACCGTATGTGCATCGTGATGACGTATGTAATGTGTATTTGTATCTGTGTTGGGTGTATGCATGATGGCATGCATGTGTGGTATGTTTTGGGGTATTTCAGGTGGCTCGAGAGTGCGCTTGAGTGTGAGAAAAGGAGTTTGGAGAGTGGTACGGGCGTACGGGGGCTTCGTACGGTCGTACCGAACAGGGGAGCTGAGAATGCTAGGGCTCCTGGAGGTCGTACGGGCGTACCAGAGGGTTGTACGGCCGTACATCAACTGGCAGAAATTCAGGTTTGTCAGGTGAGTGGTGGTCGTACGGGCGTACCAAAAGGTGGTACGGCCGTACCGCAGCTCGCAGGAAGTTGGGTTTATCAGGCTTTTTAGGTTGGTACGGGCGTACGGGTTGTGGTACGGCCGTACACGACTTAAATTGGGATTTTTAAACAGATAAACATAAGTCTTTTCTTATGTTTCCTTCACCTTAAACCATTCTAAACGTCCATAAACCCTAAAACCCCACCGGAGGGGAGTTCCTAAGTACCGAGATAGGGCAAGAGCATTGAGCTAAGGCTAGAGCTGGTTAGCGACGAGATCGAGGGCGAGAGCTAGCAGTCTTCTTTCTTCAGGTTTGTGCTAGTTAGTGCTGTGGTTTGTGTTATGTGCCTTATGTCTGTTGCTTGGGCTTGTATCCTTGCTTTCCGGCCTGGTGATGCCGTGAACTAATGTTTGGGGATTGAAATCCCTGTGATTATGCTTATGCATGTTTTGATGCTTGTGATTGCGGATTTGGGTTCCGAGAAGGAACGTATGTGTGTGGCCTTTGGTTCCGAGAAGGAACATGGTCTATGTTGTAACACCTTCTCCCGATGAAACATGCCTCCCGTAACGTACTTATCAACCTTCCTCGACGAAAGCCAATAAATACGCTACAAAGGATTAACTTTCCTTTCATTTACATCATAGAAAACAAAATTTGATTTTTTTCTTTT
>CANYBF010883193.1:0-17029 GCA_948192965.1 Dalechampia spathulata | reverse complement strand
TTAAAGATTTATAGCGCCAGTGCCCTATCATGGAGTACTGGAGTGGATGCTAGTGCAAATCTTCTACAATGGTCTTCACCCCAATATGAAGAGCATTGTAGATATAGTAGCGGGGGGGGGGGGGGGGGGGGCGTTCAGGAGACAAACCATAGTAGACGTGAAGGCATTGATTAAGGAGATGTTAGCCAATTCCTATCAATGGAACAATGAGGTAGCTGGATCCAAAAAAGGTGCGATGGTTTATAATGTAGAGGCAATCATGATGTTGAATGCCAAATTTGACACTTTGGTAAGCAAGTTAGATAAGTTGGGTATGAATAGTATTAGTATAAGTCAGATGCCGGGTCCAATCAATTATGAAGCCTATGGAGTATTTCATGCAGGGGATTGTTCCTTTATGAATTAGGGGTAGGAAATGGGAGACCAAGTCAACTTTTTTGATTAACAACATCAAAGGCAGAGCAATTAGAATCAGCAGGGGAACCCATTCTCCAATTCTTACAATCTAAGATGGAGGAATCATCTAAATTTTTCCTGAAGAGACCAAAGTTCTTAGAATCAATAGCAGTAATCAGGGCATTAACCTTACATGCCCCCTTCAATAAGATAGTCCCTAGTCTATCAGCTCAGAGCTAATCCATAACTATAATAAGTTTAGAAATCCAACCTTGAGGTGATGATGGAGATAATCTTTTAAAATCAAAAGGCATAGGATGATAATATCAAAAGTCTATCTTCTAGGCTAGAGCAACTAAGTCTGTCTTCTAGGCTAGAGCAACTAACTACCCATAATAAAATGTTGGAAAATCAAATAACTCAATAAGCTAGTTCTTCCAAGGCCCTGGGAAAGCTGCCAGCCCAGCCAGAATAAAATTCAAGGGAGCATTGCAATGCCCTCAATGTTCAGGCTGGAGAGGGTACAACAGAAGGAGACTTTGATGATTTAGTGGATGTGGAGCTTCGGGAAGAGTAGAGGTTAGTGACTAATGTACAGAGAGGGAATATCAGGGGAGAAGAGGAGACTTAGATGCTATTGAGTAAGGGAAAAGGGAATGATAATGCTCTAAAGCCTGTGAGTAAACCATATATACCACTTATGTCATTTCTACAAAGGCATGCAAAGGTTAATCTAGAAAAGTAGTACACTAAGTTTCTAAAGGTGATTTGAAAAGTTTGGATTACTCTTTTTTTAATAAAGGTATTGAGGGGGATGTTAGCATATACAAAGTTTCTAAAAGAAATTGTCAGTAAGAAGAGGGACATCACAGAGGATGAGATAGTGGCCTTAACAGAAGAGTGCAATGTTGTTATCTTGAATAAGGCACTTATTATAAAGCTGAAGAACCTATGAAGTTTCTCTATCCTGTGTCAAATAAGGGAAGTGGCTATTAAGAAAGCACTTAATGATTTAAGGGTGAGTGTCAGTATGATGCCCTATACAATTTTGAGAGAGCTGAAGCCGGGGCATATGGTGCCAACCAGGATGACTCTGTAGCTAGCTAACCAGTTGGTAAAATACCCTTTAGGGGTTTTGGAAAATGTACTAGTGATGGTTGGAATGTTTGCCATCTCAGTTGACTTTATCATACCCAACATGGAAGAGGATGCAAAGATCCCAATCATTTTGGGACATTTATTTTTGGCTACAGCTAGAGCGGTAACAGATGTGAAAAATGGAGTGCTCTTACTGACCTTGAGGGAAGAAGAGGTTTTATTTAACTTATTAGATTTAATGTAAAAGATGATAAATGAGGAAGGATTATGTTTAGGGATCGATGTTATCGATTAGATGGTGAATGATATAATGATGAGAACTTATGGCTGCTATGATGATCCACTGGAGCTCTACTTGCTTGGAGATGTTAGAGAAGAACATATGATAGAGGAAGTGGTAGCATGTTTAGATGTACTAGACTTGGCACCAAAGTTTGATCCAAAGAAGCCTATATAGATTGAAGCACTAGAGATGCATGGGAGTAGCAGTGGGAGGCAGAATCCAGATGCACCCCTAGAAGTCAAGCTTAATGAACTCCCAAGCAACTTAAGGTATGCATTTCTTGGACCTAATTATACCTTTCCTATAATTATTAAGGCCATGTTAGATTCTAAAAAAGAAACTAAATTGTTGCATATGCTTAGGCATTATAGGAAGGCAATATGTTATTCTATACATGATTTTAAAGGCATACATCCATCATTATACATGCATCATATCAATCTTAAAGATGAACGTAAACCTACAATTGAATGCTATAGATGCTTAGATCTTTATATGAAAGAAGTAGTTAGGAAAGAGATTGCAAAATTGTTAGATGCTAATATTATTTACTCAATCTTAGATAAGGAGTGGGTTAGTCCTGTTCATGTTGTTCTTAATAAGGGAGGGGTGACCATTGTCAAAAATGATAAAAATGAGTTAATTCCAACTTGGATCATCATTGGGTGGTGGATGTGCATTGATTATAGGAAGTTAAATAAATCTACTAGGAATGATCATTTTCTATTGCCCTTTATCAATCAAATGTTAGAACGGTTAGCTAAACATCCTTATATGTATTGCTTAGATGGTTACTTGAGATTTTTCTAAATCCTTATTCACCTTAATGACCAGGAAAAGACCAGTTTTGCATGTCCCTATGGAAAATTTGCTTATTGGTGCATGTCATTTAACCTGTGCAATGCATCAGCTACATTTCAACATTGCATGATGTTTATTTTCTTTGACTATATTGAGTATATTATGGAAGATTTTATGGATGATTTTATTATGTATGGTGCAACTTTTTGATGGTTGTCTGAATAAATTAAGAAAAGTGCTTGAAAGATGTGAAGAGTCTAATCTTGTTTTGAATTGGGAAAATTGTCATTTTATGGTCCAGTAGAGAATTATCTTAGGACACTGAGCCTCGACTTAGGGTATTAAAGTAGATAAGGTAAAAATTACCATGATTCAAAGGTTAAGGATATTAGAAGTTTTTTAGGGCATGCAGGTTTTTACAGGCGGTTTATTAGGGATTTTTCTAAAATAGCTAGGCCTCTTACTTATCTATTATCCTAAGATGTTTCCTTTGTTTTTACTAATGAATGTTTGAGTGCATTTAACAAACTGAAAAAAGCTTTAATTTCTTCTCCAATTGTTCAACCTATGTATTAGAGCCTTCCATTTCAAGTAATGTATGATGCCAGTGACTAGGTTTTGAAAGCCGTTTCAAGTCAGAGATAGGAGAAGGAGTTTTGGGTGATTTACTATGCTAGTAGGACTTTGAATGATGCATAGGTGAATTATACAACTACAAAGAAGGAGTTCTTAGTAGTGGTGTTTGCTTTGGACAAGTTCTGGTCATACCTGATGGTCTAAAGCAATCATTTATATAGATCATTCCGCAGTTAGGTACATCATCAACAAGAAGGATGCCAAGCTGAGGTTGATTAGATGGGTGCTTCTGCTATAGGAGTTTAATATTGAGACCAAGGACAGGAAGAGAGCAGAAAATAAAGTTGCAGATCTTCTTTCCTGAATTAGAATAAGGGAAGAATGTGCAGATAATGCATTGGCAATTAAGGAGGAGTTTTCGAATGAAAATTTATGTATTATGAATGACTCAGTGCCATGGTTTACAGACATAGTCAATTATTAAGTCTGTGAAGTTCTTTCATTGAAGTGTAGTTGGCGTTAGAAGAAATGGTTCCTGCATGCAGTTAAGAGTTGTTGCTAGGATGAGCCATTTTTGTTTAAGGAGTATGCAAATGGATTGATTCATTGATGTGTTCCCAATGAGAAATTCAATAGCATCATGATAGCTTACCATTCCTCTCTATACGATGGACATATGAGTGGTTGGAAGATAATAGCCAAAGTGCTTTAGAGTGGATTCTATTGGCCAACTCTCTTTAAAGATGCTCATAGTTTTTCAGGTGATAGATGCCAGTGAAGTGGTGGGTTAAGAAGAAGAAATGAAATGTCTTTAAAGGGGATCTTAGAAGTTAAGTTGTTTGACGTATAAGGAATCGACTTCATGGGTCTATTTTCATGTTCAATAAACAACTGCTATATCTTGGTATATGTGGACTATGTTTCTTAGTGGGTTGAAGTGGTGGTGAGTCCTACTAATGATGTAAAAGTGGTGATCAGATTCTTGAAAAAGTTTATCTTCGGTTGGTTTGGCACTCCTCGGGTAATAATCAATGATAGGGGCACTTATTTCTATAATAAGCCATTAGAAAAGTTGCTGTTAAAATATAGTGTTGTGCACAAGGTGGTTACTTCATATCACCCTTAAATGAGTGGCCAGGTGGAGATTTCTAATTAGGAGTTGAAATACATTTTGGAGAAGATAGTTAATGCCTCCTAGAAGGATTGGAGTATGAAGTTGGATGATGCTTTATGGGCATATCGAATAACTTATAAAACTCTAATTGGCATAACTCCATTTTGATTATTATATGGGAAGGTGTGTCATTTACCAGTAGAGTTAGAGCATCAAGCTGTTTAGGTAATCAAAGAATTGAACATGGATGTTAAAAGAGCAGGGAACAGGAGGAAGCTTTAGTTGAATTAATTGGAAGAACTGAACATGCTTTTCAATTCAAGGTTGAAATTGTTTTCGGGTAAGCTGAGAAGCCGATGGTCAGGGCTGATCACAGTAGCATAGGTTTTACCCTTTGATGTGTTTGAGTTGGAAAATAATAAAGGTGGTCATTTCAAGGTTAATGAGCACCGATTTAAGGTATACATCAAAAGGGTTGAACAAGGGATAATATCAGTATATTTCTTCTTGGAAACCAAGTAACATTCTAAGTTTAGGGTCGTATTACAACCATGGTTTGATTATTTGCTTTGTGTGTTGTGTGTTTTTATTTTATTAGTTCTCATGTTATTCTATTTATCTTGTTCATTTTATTTATGTTATTTTGTTTATGATGTTTATTTTATATGTTTTGTTTATTTTGTTCATTCTGTTTGTTCTATGTTGGTTTTGTTTGTTGTGATTTTTATTATGTTTTCAATTATGTTAATGTGATTAGTGTTCTATATTTGAGTTTTGTATATTATGATTTATATTATATATGTTTTAGGTGATGTTTTAGCTTAGGATCTATATTTAATCATTCTGATTAAGGATTTAAAGTTTTTATATTTTAGTTTTGCATATTCATATTCATGCATTTACTTACTTATATCTCATTTTGCACTTCAATGTTTACTTGCATATTTTCATATCTTCATACATTAAACATTTAGTGCATATAGGCTTATGCATTTGTATTTCTTACACTTTAACATGTATTCCTTACACTTTCACATGTTTTATCTTCTAGTACTTTAATGATTTTTAATGAATTCAATGCATCAAAAGTTGTATTTTACCATATCTTAATTTATGTGCCATGCATTTATCATTAGTTTTGAAGTTTTTGCTTAAGTATTTCATATTTAGGTTTATTGCCATTGATTTTTCATTAAATTTCATAGATCTCATGCATTCTACATGACTCGTGTAGTCTCCATACGAATCAAATCCTATACAGTGGCTTATGGGTTTTAATTTGCTAAAAAGAACATGAATTAACCATTTCCAGTGAGTCTTATATGAGTCATGTAAGGTTCCACATGACTCATGTAGAACCCGCTAGCCTTTAAAACTTGATAATTACCAAACTCAACGCTTACACGACTCATGTATGGTTTCACACGAGTCATGTGATAGCATTTTCCCACCTTAAAAAGACCACTTTCAATCCTTTCATCCCTCAAACACTCTCTCTAACCTTACCTAACCAAAAAAACCCTTCCTCTTTCCTCATTTTGTTTATCTCTTTTCCACATTCTTCATCATCGTACACTTCTTTTTAGTTTAAGACCATCAATTACTTATTATTTGCTTTTTTTTCCTTCTTCTATCTTCTTTATTGTATCTCATTTGCTTATTTGATTACATCACCTTCTTCTTTGTGAGTTATAGTTCTTTTAGGGTTTTTCATAATACACTTTTATCTTTGTAATTAAATGGGGGTTTTTGCTTAATTCCTTGTTTGTTGGTAATGGGTTTGGCTTAATTGTTGTTTAATTGTTCAATTACTTGGAATTTTTATCGCTTTTCATCATGAGCAAAAGGAAAATTCGTGAGTCTTCTTCTTCCACTCCAACTCCTCCATTCTCAATCACTAATTCTATCCAAGAGAGGAGGAATTCTATCCAAGAGAGGAGGTATACCAATCTTCACTCTAGAGAACTTATTGCTACTAAATTTCTTGATGATGATGCTATTGATCATTTGAAATATCAGAATATCATATATGATTTTGTTGAGAAACTTGGTTAGAGATAATTCATGCTACTTAGGGAAGAGTCTCTTAATGAGTTAGCATTGGAGTTTCTTAGTTCAATTAGAGGATAATGGAATAGCTATCTAGAAAATTATGGTATTGTCAAATTTAGTCTAGGGGGAAGAACATTCAAATCAAGTTTAGATGAGCTAAGAGAGATCTTCCGAATGCCACAAGATGGGATAGATGATGCTCCGAGTGATTTTAATTTTGTTGCTATTGTGATCACCGGTTTCTGCCAGGGCCTAGAGCGAGGCTTGCAAAAGTCACAGACCGAGGACCGCACTTGAAACAAAAGTGCAGTCTTCCTAAGGGGTTCCCTTAGGGAACGATACAGACTCAAAAGAGTCGCAAGGAGTCACCACCGAATGGTTCTGGATTAGTCCAACCGACCCATAGCATGAGTGCTAGTTAAACCCTTCAGAGATTGGGTTCGAGTGGTGGAGATCTATTCTATGAGTTTCCAAAATCAATTTTACCATTTTAGTTGGGATTAATTGTCCTAAGCAGGCAAGCATGAGAGCGTAAATGTAAGCACACAACGCGTCATGTGAATTGGCATTGCAAGGTTGCACGTAAAATGATATATAAAGCTATATGGCATTTAGATGGCATGGCATATGCATGTCATGTGATATAGCTGTAAAAGTAACATCACATATGCATGACATATTAGTGTGAATGACATATCATATGCATGGTATGGCAACCTAATATGTAGGTACATATTATGGCAAATAGCGTATTACGTTATGCGTTAACATTTTAGAGATTGTTTTAGCGTTGGGCATATAGCGTATGTACAATGTATGCATGATGTGTAGGATGGATGGCATACCATATGCATGATATGTGAAATGATGGATGTCATGGCATATGCATGTCATGGTATAGTAAATGACATACCTTATGCATGGCATGTGAATGATGTATAGCATATCATATGTATAATATATGTGATGGTGTAATACATAGCATATGCATGACATGTTATATGTATGACATACCAAATGCGTGGCATGTGAGATGATGCGTGACATGGCATATGCATGACATGTATAGTAGAATGTGCCTGTGTTATGTGACATGATATATGAAATATTAACATGGCATTGTATGGCATGCCATATGCATGGCATGTGAAATGGATGACATACTACATGTATAGCATGTGAAATGAATGACATACCATATGCGTGGCATGTGAGATGATGAATGGCATGGCATATGTATGGCATAGTGGTGTGTATGTGAATGCATATTCAATGTAGTATATGTGTATGGCATACGACATGATATGCGTAATGGCATACGACGTGGCATAATATATGACATGGCATGGCATGGCATATATGTATGCATGATAAGGCGTATTGGTTGATTGAGCGTATTGGATTGCGTATTGGTGTATTAGCGTATTTGCATATTTTTACATATATGCATATGAAATACAATATGTTATGGCATACGGTATATGCATGGTATGCATAGTAGTGTGTGCATGTGTCATGTGACATGGCATGTGACATGAATGACATAAATATTTAGGCAAATATAAATCATCCATGAATAAAAATAATAAAAGGTCGGGAAAGGGATCGCGGAAATTAGGGGATACAGACGAGAAATGGGGGAATTATTACAGACCGAATTAAATAATTCTACCCTATTACAAAATATCTTCGCGTACATATTTTCCTGGGGTATTAAGTAATACCCCTTTTTCCCTTCGAATTGCACGATCCAAAATGTGCGAATGGATTAATATGCAAAATAAACAAATAAATTCATTAGTAGCAAATGAATTTTGGATTTAATTGACTAGTCTAATACCATTTAAAAGTACGAACCAAGAGTCAAAATCCAGCAATTATTAGGCAATAATTGAAATGATAAACACGAGCCGGATCGTGAAAATTCATTTAATAAAAATAATTTTAGGCAAAATTATTTTATTTAATCATGGCAAATTTAATTGGGAGGACTATTATCACACATAATTTTGGAGATAGCCCTACAACCAATTAAAACCAATCCTATCAAAAAAACCGCATTTATACGATCAAAAATTACATTTTATCGTAAAAATTAATTTTGAGGCCAAAATTAATTATGTAAAAATTATTTTATGACTTTTCTAGAATATTTGAGCCACTGTAAAGCATCAAATACCACTGGATACGTAAAAAATACAGTGAAATACGGTCCAAAATACAATTTTTCTAGAAAAACGTGAGGGATGTACGCCGCGCATCAGGCGATGTGCGCCATACATCGACTGTGTGTGGCGCACATCCCATGATGTGTGGCGCACATCAGAGGACAATCTGCATGAAAATTAAATCTGTTAGTACAGAAATAAACTACAGAGAAAAATACACAACTTTAATGAAGACAGTACCTCATTTTGGGTTCGAATCAGCCTCCGGTTCATAAAACCAAACATTAATTGAGCAATGAATTAAAATAAATGATTTTAAAGCTAAAACCAAGTAGATCTGGACAATATTTGACAGATCCAGAACCCTAATTGCATGGAAAAGCTACTGGAGTTGCTGGATTCGTCAAATCGGAAAGCGGTTTGTGCGAAAACTGGGTTTTTCTGTGAAAACCGAAGCCTATGTGCGCAGCACATAGGCCAATGTGCACCACACATTGACTATGTGTGGTGCACACGGGCATATGTGTGGCGCACATGGCAGAGAAAATAGAAGGAAAACCAAAAATTTTTCAGCAGAAACCCTAGATCCAACCTCGATCTAGATAGATTGGACCTGAAAATGGGTTTTGCTTCATGGATTTGCATCCAAATCAAGAAAAATAATTTTAAAGTTAAAATTATTTAAAATCCAGCTAGATTTAGGGCAGATCCAAGGCATGGAAAAGCCTTGAATGGCCTTGGATTAGCCAGATAGGACGAAAAAGGGAGAAAAATGGCCTTTTCTGGAAAATTCTAGGGTGATGTGCGCAGCACATGACCCCATGTTTGCCACACATAGGCTGTGTGTGGCGTACATGAGGTGATGTGTGCAGCACATCCCCCACAGAATAGTGACAGAATGAAGAAAATTGAAGAAAACGGGAAATTTACCTTATTCCGGTCGAGTTTTCTTCTTGATCTTACTTGATTCCGTGTTTAGGGAGCCTAAACTAACCAATTTTATCACTAAATCCAAGTGATTTAATTAATTAGGGGCCTAATTAATTGAGTGGAAATTTTGGCAGAGTTTTTAGTGCTCTTAGAGAGCAAATTTCAGATCCATTTTACAGACCCCAAGCTCTATATTTATAGAGCAAAAATCGGGCGTGGTAATTTTGTAATTTTTGCCCGGATTTGAAAATTTTTGAAGGCAATGTGTGCCACACATCATGTGATGTGCGCCACACATTGCTAATGTGCTGCGTACATCAGGTGATGTGCGGTGCACATCACCTTTTGACCAGTCATGTGGGGCCCACTATGGTCACTTTCGGGATGCGCCCTGAAGCCTATAAGTGTTATTCGACGTAAGGAATAAGTTTGTAGAAGAAAGTTTTTCCAAATTCGGTCCCGAGAAGGCTCCTGACCAAACGTCTTTTTATGTAGTTACTATACAATGTGCGTAGTGCATAGTATCATGCGCTACGCACATCGCGATGCACTCCGCTCAATACGGGCTGAGCGGGATGTGAGCCATATATCAAACAAGTATTATTCGACATTCTGAGAAACTTTGCAGTTATAAATTTTCTCAAATTCGGCCCCGAACACCAAGTTTCGGCTAATGGGCCCATTTTAGGATTTGCGACCCTATTTCGGCCCAAAATGGCATTTGGCATGCCAGAAGGTTTTTTTTCGCGTAGGTATTAGCGGAAATGTGTTCTATGCATCAAGAATACTCAAATTGGTGAATTCAGGCGGCGGGCCCATCTGGGTACTATTCATGTTGAATAGTACTCCTATGGGCCCCATAGCACAAAAAGGCCTAAAAAGTGGCAAATAACATGTCATGCATTTCGCCTCAAGTGTGACAGCAGATAGGATTCGTTCTGTGCATACAGAATACATCAAAGTGGACTATATTGAGAAGCGGGCCCCACTAGTGTTTAGCAGGCCCCACAGCGCGATGAGCCTAGGAATGTGGCATTCGGGATGCCACGGGGTATGCCTTGCGTAAGGCAGCAACAAAATGTATTCTGTAAGTATAGAATACAGAAAATAGGCTAATTGGGGAAAGCGGGCCCCGCCTGTATACTATTCATAGTGAATAGTGACCTAGATTCGAAATGCAATATTTTGCATTCTGTGTATCCTACCACGCGTAGGCAGATATGAAATGTATTATGTAAGTACAGAATACATAGAATAGACTAGTAGAAGCTACGGGCCCTACTAGTGTCCTAGGTGGGTCCTACAGTGTAGTGGGCCCAGAAGATGACATTTGTGATGCCAAGTGCTGTGCTTCACGTAAGGTGACTGGGAGATGTATTCCGTAAGTATAAAATACACAGAATAGACTAGTAGAAGCTACGGGCCCTACTAGTGTCGTAGGTGGGTCCCACAGCGTAGTGGGCCCAGAAGATGGCATTTGCGATGCCAAGCACTGTGCCTCACGTAAGGCGACTGGGAGATGTATTCCGTAAGTACAGAATACACAGAATAGGTCAATAGGGGCAGCGGGCCCAACCATTGCTAGGTGGGCTCCACAGTGTAGTGGGCCTAGGAGACGACATTTGCGATGCTAGGCGCTGTGCCTTGCGTAAGGCGACTGGGAGATGTATTCTGTAAGTACAAAATACACAGAATAGGTTAATAGGGGCGGCGGGCCCCGCCATGGCTAAGTGGGCCCCACCTGTGCTCTATTCATGGTGAATAGTGCCTAGGGTAAAAAATGCTATATTTTTCATTTCAAGTGTTTTGCCCTTCATATGCAACAGTGAAGTGTGTTCTGTATGTACAGAACACTCAGAATAAGTGGCGGGTCCTGCCAGGTGCCATGATGGGCCCTACCAATTCTGAAGTATTCTGTGCATCAGAATACACAGAGGGAGACACAAAGGCCTATGTGTGCAATCGGGGTCGATATCGGGGACTAAAACCAAGCCAAATCAAGCAGAGACCCGAAATTACACGAGTGTGAAAAGTCAGGATCAACAGCTATGTTTGCTGAGTATGTCACACAGGGTCACCCATAATATAATTATAGTAGTTCTAAGGTGAGCCAAATAGGGTCCCCTATTATTAGGTATATGCTTATATTGTTTTTTAATATAGTCTTACCTAGGAAGAAGGCTCCAAAAGTATAAACTTTGAACTTTTTTTGGTTCAATGCATGACTGTTGATGTTAAATTTGATGCTACATTATGGATGGGGAAAGATTTTATCCGGCTAGGAGAGTTAACTAAGAACACACTTATCTATTGTGGTGGCTTAGTGACTATATTAGGAAGATATTTTAGAGTACTTAGAACTAAGAAGATTAACTATATAGTAACTTTGGGGAAAGATAAGCTAGATTTGTTTGCACTTAATAATAAGCAAATTATTAAATGGTACAAGGAGTCTAATAGATATTTTTTTGCCCAGGGTAATGTAATACAATATGAGATTGGTCCAGATGGTATTCCTCCTTCACCTCTTCCTCCCTTTGTTTCCACTTCCACTTGTGAACAATAGGAAACCTAAACCAAACCTAACATTACAGATATACTATCATAACTCAACAACCTCACCATGACCATCAATTCAAACATGCAAACCCTGATTGATTTACATGAGCTCACTTAGTCAAATGCTCAAGCAATTCACATGATCCATAATGGAATGTATATCTTTGAAGAAGTATGTTTTGGGTACTTTCAATACCAGGGTTATTATCACCCACCTCCACTGGTATCTTTTTTCTATTTATTCATATTATTTTTTCTTATTTCATTGAGTATTTTCATTATTATGATCATATATATGAAATCCTTTACTTTTATTCTACTGATTAGACTTGTGTTTGACTTGTACAGGTGCCTCGGGATGCCATGGCTGATGCCACAAGACTGTTGATAGGACTACATAACTATTATAGCTCAAAGATACATGACATCTAGGTAATCAGTTGTTATGATTATGATCATGATGTTTATGTATGGAGTCATGACTTAAATGCCTATATGTTTATGTAAATGTAGACAAGTAAGCACTCAGAGTGAGGTCATTATACTTGGATGACTGAGTAGATGGGCAGCGAGATCGCTTGGTTAATGGCACACCTAGAGTAGTACAACATTGAGGTCCTCGATAGTCTTAGTTCAGATGAGGAGTAGTCAGAAAATGATGATGCCTAGACTAAATATGATGTTAAATTCCACATACACGGTGTCGAAACTCTGTGGCTTTTTTTATTAGAGCATAGGATAGAGTAGTGTAGCCTAACATGAAGGCCTAGTACACTCGAGCTATGGTGTATCATTGTAAGCTATCAACTACTTGAACTCTATATGTTTTGGATTTAATAGTGAAAACCTACAATGCTTGTTGCCAGTATTCTTCTACAAGAATATCATGCTTTATGCTTCTCTGACATAACATAACTTGTCTATTCATCTATGCAAAAACTAGATAGATGATGACTCAGTAATTATTGCCAGCTTTTCACACTCTTTCCTGTTAGTGGGGCAACACTGAGTCAAGTCAACTTAGTGAGTTTGGACTCTAGAATTTGAAGACATTTCAGCAAGTCTCTATCAATATGCAACATGATGATGATGCTGATAGTGTCAGTGCCTAATAGAGAGATATTCCCATATCTGATCAGGGCATTTGATATTAGCCCTACAATAGCAAGGTCACTGTTAACTATAAAGGGCTATGTAGATCTTACTGCTATCTTCCAACTATATAGCCATAAGCTGGTGACTACGCCTTCATGGCTGAGGGTAGCAAAATTTGGACTGCTAGCATAGTTTTTGTTTGTTGACCAGTTTGGCCACAGGGATTTGCTGATCGATCTAGTGATAGACCAGATAGAGTAGGGTTAGACCCCTTTTCTAATGATCATTGCAAAGAAGATCTTGAGGCTGGACAAAGTGATACAGGGTCAGTCCGGATGCCTAAGTAGTAGTTTGCTTCCACTACAGGTAAGAATTCTAAGTTTCCTTTGCAGGTTTTCAACTTAGAAAAGCTATATTATTACCCTAATTTTTACATGAGTTGCCTCTTATGAGGTTTTTAGCTCATCAGGTCACTGATTTTTCATTATACATTAACTTTCATTTGAACTGCCCCTTGGGTTTTCAGTTTAGTGGGTCGCTCTAATTTTTATATAAGCAGCCTTTTAGAAGGTTTCAACTCAACGAGCTTTTATTTTTATTTTTCTCTTTTTTTCCTTTTTTTTATAGATTTGGCTTCAGAAGAAGTTATTGATCCTAGTACCACCAGCGGGTGATCCACAGAGATACGTACCTTATAGCCAAATGTGGAGAGGCTACACCTTTGATGAGGCAAAGACGTTGACATTCAATGGTTAGGTCAAGTGGATGGGAGCCATCCCAGAGAGTGAGGTTAATTGGACCAACCCTTGGTGGCACATCTAGCATGTGATGGTGAGGGCATACATAGACTACATTCTGCTATAGGGATTCAGATGTTGCACCATTGTAGTTCGATAAGAGTTTGTTATTAGTACAACCATAAACAGATTATCCCTCAGCTAATTGAGTTTGAGGGAGGATGACTACTATCTTGCTTCTTGAAGCACGTAAAGAGGACCTAGCCTCACCATAGGATCACGTCAGTAGTGACTCTTAGAGCTGGATCTACTACAAACGATGAGTATAACCTGTAGGTGCTATGCCACACTTAGGATTTTATATTGCACAAACTGTTAGGCAATAAAATTATGCAACAAAGAAAGACAGTGTTTATGTTTGAAACTAGCATTACTTATAGCTAAGTTTATGAACATGCATTCCACTTGCATTAATGAGATTAAAAACTTTGCATGAAAAATGTTAAAACTAGCATAGAAGTTCCCTGATATGCATTAGACTTAACCTATATCATTGATCAGTCTCGTGTGAGCTTTTCTGATGAATTATTTTGATGCTCTCCTTTTACTTTTCAGAGCTCTAACTTTTGCATGAGTAGTCTAAGTGGATTTTCAGCTAATCAAGCAAGCATTTTTTTGTATCTTAACTTTTATGTGAGCCACCTCTACAGTTTTTAGCTCACCAGACTATTATTTTTACTTTGCTATTCTTTTTGCCCTTTGTAATAGATAAAATACTTCTTCAGTTGGTCAAGGTTAATAAGTTCTAAGAACATATTACCCTCTAAATCTGAAATACGAACAACACCTTTGGACAAGATCTTCTTAACCAAGAATGGCCTTTAACCAAGAATAAGGGGTAGCACCCATGGGACTCCTTATAGTGGTTTTGTAACCCCGCAAAGCAAATGGTAGTTGCTCATGCCAATCTCTATAAGTTCACACTATCTTAGCAAAGATCCACTTGATCATCTTATTGGCTGCCTTAACGGCCCTACTAGCTTGAGGGTGATATGGAGAAGATTGGTGATGCTTGATCCCATATCTATCTAACAAGTCAAACACTTAGCCTTAGAATTGCACTTTATTATCAGACACCAAGTTATACAGTACCTCATATCGGTATATGAGATTCTTCTCTATAAATTTGGTAAATTGCTTTACCCCTAGTTTATTGTAGGATTCTGCCTCTATCCTCATAGAGAAGTAATCAACAGCCACCAATATGTATCGATGCCCATTAGAAGCATTAAGATGGATCTCACCCATGATGTCAATTCCCTAAGCTTAGAAAGGCCATAGCATCATCAAATTTTGCAATTCAACTGGTAGTATATAACTCAGATCTCTATGAATCTAGCATTCATGACATTGTCACATAAACTATACATAATTTATCTCCATGGTAAGCCAAAGATACCCTTGGTACAAGATCTTTCTATACATAGCAAAGCCACTCATGTGGGATATGCAAACACCAACGTGCACTATTTGCATGACTATTTGATCTACTTCCCTAATATGCACCAAAGTTGTAGAACATTAACTGTTCTTCTATAAAGAGCTCCTTGATGCTAGGTAAAGTTAGTCGCTAACCTCCATAAGGTTAGCTTCTCAGTCTTATTGGCTTCCTCTATATAAGCACTGATTCTCAAGAAACTCATGATATCACCATACTATGGAGTCTTATCTTGCTAGTCTAGTGCCATAACTCATTCTCCCTCATAGCAAGGAATCCTCAACTGCTCGATGAATATAGGTTGAACTTGATACTATAGTAGTTCGTGTATTAAAGCCAATGTGTCCAAGGCATCGACCATCTGATTCTTATCTTGGGGAGTATTGGTGACTAGAAAGCTTAGCCGCTTTGAAAGAATAATTAATTCACTTTCAAGAGTGATTAACATAACTCCTATGCTTGTACCTCTTATGTTGACTGCACCATCAAAGTGAAACTACACTTTTTGGACATCAACTGCCCCCAAGTGCTCATCTGGGAAGTTTAGTTTGAAGGTTTCAGAATCATGCGTCAACCTGGAAGCCCTACCTTTGATCACTCTCTTAGTGATGTACTACACATCAAATTTTGATAATAGGATTAGCCACCTAGAAAGCTTCCATACCATTAAAGGAGCTTCATACAAGTACTTCATAGGGTTGACCTTAGATATCGCCTGAACTTGGTATGATTAGAAGTAATGTCTAAGCTTTTTAATGACCCAGATAATAGCCATGCATAGCTTCTCAACAGTGTTGTATTTCCATTCTATTGGTAATAGTTTCTTACTTAAGTAGTAAATGGCATGCTTAATTCTAGCTTCATTCTCTTGTGCCATCATAGCACACACTGACTCCTCCTCTAAGCTAAAGATTGGTTCTTCCTCAAAAGTTTGAAGATGGGTTCATAGATAATAGTGAGCTTAGTAATAAACTTGCTGATGTATTAGAGCTATCCCAGGAATCCCCTGACTTCAATCTCAATTATGAGAATAGGTATCTCACAGATCAACTTTGCCTTATTAGGATCCATCTTAATACCCCTCTAGCTAATAATATGACCCAACAGCTTACCGAACGTCACCCTGTATGTACACTTCTTTGGATTCAGCCTAAGCCCATAACCTATATGAGAAACCTATCAAGACCAGTCAGATGCACTATTCTGGTGGGAGTCTTCACCATCATATCATCTACATAAACTTTGACTTCCTTGTGGATTAGATCATACAATAAGGTTGTTACGGTAATAGGTCTCCTATTTTATGATGAAAGCTATCTTAACCTTATCAACAATAACCATGAGAATCTGATTATACCTAAAAAAACCTATTAGTAAAAGAGCACATAGCATTAGTGTTGCATCCTAATTTTAGACTGGCTTGACTCAGATCGGGTCCGGGATGTTTCTAGGCCATTTCGGGTTGGTCTTGGGCCACTCGGGGTTGTTTCAGATCATTCCGGGCCGTTCTGGGCTGATTCTGGCCCATTTTAGGACGACACGCGCCACGTATGTTTTGGCCCCATCGCATATGTACAAACATACGCGATCGCGTATGTTTCTAGGGTTTAGCATATGTGGGCATACGCGATCGCGTATGTTTTAGGGTTTAGCATATGTTGACATATGCGATCGCGTATGTCTTTGGGGCAGCAGATTTAAAAGCTTAGGAACTCCATTCTG
>CANYBF010882972.1:0-11589 GCA_948192965.1 Dalechampia spathulata | reverse complement strand
TGCCCATTTGTATGCTGAAGGGTTAGATTCTGTGTAACCCGCAGCAATGGCCTGTGGGGTAAGAGGTTGCTGTCCCATTACTATCTCGAATGGGCTATGCCGGGTGGACTCACTTCGTTGCAGATTATATGAAAATTGAGCGATATTAAGTAATTTAGCCCAATCCTTCTGATTTGTACTAACGAAGTGCCGCAAGTACAGCTCCAACAAGGTGTTGATGCGTTTTGTTTGCCCATCAGTTTGGGGATGAAATGATGTGGAGAAGTGTAGATTGGACCCTATCATCTTGAAGACTTCTCTCCAAAATTTCCCTGTAAACCTTGGATCTCGGTCACTGATAATGTTTTGAGGAAGACCCTAATATTTCACCACATGTTTAAAGAACAAACGTGCAGCTTTTTCCGCTGTGCAATCTCGTGGGGCTGGAATGAAAGTCTCATACTTAGACAGTCGATCGACCACCACCATAATGGAACCGCATCCCTCTGATTTTAGCAGCACAGAGATAAAGTCCATGGAAACACTCCCCCATGGTCGTTCTGGAGTGGGCAGAGGTTCTAGTAAGCCAGCAGATTGCTTTTATTTTAACTTATCCTGTTGGCATACTAGACAAGTCTTCACATATCCTTAAATTTCTTCCTTCATCCTGGGCCAATAATAAGATTTTTCAATCAGCGCCATTGTTCTGCTCATGCTAGGATGCCCTACCCATTTTGAATCGTGGCATTCCCTCATTATCTCTTTGTGTAAATTTCCCCATCGTGGCATAAATAGACAATTGCCAATGGTATAGATATAACCATTCTGCTCCCAAAACTGTCTAGTCATTCCCTCTTTTGCTAAAGTGACAAGATTTTTAGCAAAAGTATCTTGTGTCATGCTTTCCTTGATCTTTTCTAGCATATTGCTTTCAATGACACAAATAGCAGCAAACTCCATTTTCCGGCTCAACGTATCAGCAACAACATTTACTTTGCCCAATTTATACTCCATCATATAATCAAATTCAACAAGAAAATCTTACCACCGGGCCTGCTTTGGAGTCAATTTCTTCTACCTTTAAAAGTAACTGGTTGCAACATTATCAGTTTTAATGTCAAACCTGTTTTCCAACAAGTAATGCCTCCACACTCTTAGACAATGGATGATAGCCGTCATCTCCTTGTCATGAATTGAATACTGTCGCTCCGTCTCATTCAGCTTCTGACTTTCATAGGCAATAGGGTGATTCTCCTGCATTAGCACACCCCCAATGGCAAACTCTGAGGCATTAGTTTGCACTTCAAATGGCTTGGCATAGTCTGGAAGTGCCAAGACCGGTTCCTCTATCACAGCTTGCTTAAGATCGTCAAAGGCTCCTTGGCAAGCTGCATCCCACACCCAAGGGATGTTTTTCTTCAAGAGATCCGTCAAGGGAGTAGCTCTCTTTGAATGGCCTTTTATGAATCTTCGATAATAGTTCACTAAACCAAGGGAAGATCAAACTCCCGAGACAGTAGTAGGAGGTTCCTACTCATGGATAGCCTGCACTTTAGCTTCATCCATGTTGATCCTTCCGTCAGAGATTTTGTGCCCCAAGAACATTACTTCTGGCTGCGCAAATGAACACTTCTCAGGCTTCATATACAGTTCATTCTGCCGCAATACTTGGAACACCTTCTGCAAATGATCAAGATGGCTCTCTAGAGTCTCGCTGTAGACGACAATATCATCCAAGTATACCACAACAAACTTGTCAATGAATGGATGAAATATCTTGTTCATCAGCGTGTAGAAAGTGGCTGGTGCATTTGTAAGACCAAATGGCATGACCAAGAACTCATAGGAACCGTACCTGGTCACACAAGTTGTCTTAGCTTCGTCCCCCTTAGCAATGCGAACTTACCAATATCCTGATCGCAAATTTAGCTTTGAGAAAAATCGAGCATTGCCTAACCGATCAAACAAGTCATCCACCAATGGAATTGGATACTTGTTCTTGATGGTCACCTTGTTCAATGCCCGATAGTCTATGCACATTCTAAGGCTGCCATCATGTTTTTTCTAAAATAGCACCGGGGCTCCATAAGGTGCTTTGGATGGCCGAACGAACCCAGCATCAAGTAACTCCCCTAATTGCTTTCGAAGTTCTTCCAGTTCTGGAGGAGCCATCCAATATGGGACCATCGCAGGTGGTTTTGCCCCTGGTTCCAGCTCTATCTCGTGATCAACTTCCCTTCGTGGGGGAAGCTTTTGTGGCAACTCCGAAGGCATTACATCCTTAAATTCATCCAGTAAGTTGTGGACTTGTGGTGGAATCTTAAGAGACTCAAAAACATTACCTCTTTCCTTGCAAGTGACTATGTAGGTTTCCTCTCCTTTCTTCACACCTTTGGCCACTTGCATGACAGAAAGTATGCTTCCACCAACTGTGACACGTTCTACTGTCACTTTGTGTTCTTGCCGATTACTTTCAAATTGAATGCACCCATCTTTCGTTAAGGAGAAGGGTAGAACCCTCTCAATAAAATCGAAATCCAATACCATCTCATAGTCGGACAATGACACAACATTTAGATCCAACGTACCAGTCCAAGTTCCCAATGTGACAGGAACTCTCCGGGCAATCCCTGTTAACGGCTTCGCCGGTTGGTCGGTGGTTTTAATCCATCCAGCTTCCTTAGCCACTGTCAATCCCAGCTTGGTGGCTATGTTGCTAGCTAGTAAATTTTGATTGGCACCAGTATCAACCAATGCCTTGATGCTTCCTCCGTTCACCTTGGCATCAATATAAATTAAGGCCTTATCAGGCCGTACCGAACTTGCCTTGGCATCATCCCCCCTGGATTTTCCACCTGCTTTGGCTTGCACTACGTTCACCACTCGCATCGTGCCTAAGTGTGCATTTTCCCCATGTGGCATTGCCTCATCATAAGTAGAAATCATAGTATTCAAATTACTATGATTTGGACAATCCTTCACAAAGTGTGGCCCTCCGCATAAGAAACAGTCTCTCCCCTTTGGCTGTTCCTTTGGAGCTTCATCTTGCTTTTCCTTCCCCTTGAAGGTTTTGTGGAATCTGTGAGGCCTGTCTCCCCCACCTTTGTTAAAGCCAACCTTCTTTGACTTGTCCCTTCTTACTATCTCGCTGGAAAACTCAATGAGAGATTCAGCTACCGAAATAGCAGTTGCAAGGTCCTGGAGACCTCTCCTTTACAACTCTTGCTCAACCCACCTTTGTAACCCATCCATGAAATAAAGCAATCGAGTTTTATCCATCATCTCAGGGATCTCCAGCATCAGTGAAGAGTATTCCTGAATATACTCTTTCAATGATCTCATTTGCTTCAAAACCCGCAACTTCTTGATGGCTACATCCTCAGCATTTTCGGGGTAGAATTGCTTCTTTAGCTCCCCTTTAAATGCTTCCCATGTGTTGATTTCAACCAGCCCTCTTTCCTTTTCGGTGTAGCGACGTCTCCACTAAAGAGCCGTATACCGTTCAAGATAAATGGTGGCCGTGTTGATTTTAGCACCATCATCAAATAAATTGGTGGCCTCAAAGTACCTCTCAACATGCCAAATGAAATTGTCAAGTTCTTTAGCATTACGCTTACCAGCATATTTAGGTGGTTCAGGGACTTGAATCCGTGAAACAGTGCTTGTTGTGACACCCGTTGCCACAACAACTTTGCATAAGGTCAGATCCACCTTAACTTCAGCAAGCTCATTTCTCAATAACTGAATTTCCGTGCTGGTGTTGCCACGAAATTCCTCCATCGATTTGCTCATGGTATCGATGAAGACATTCAGTGCTCCTTGCATCCGTCTCTCAAACGTTTTTAAGCCTTCG
Organism: Dalechampia spathulata; assembly: GCA_948192965.1. Lineage (NCBI taxonomy): Eukaryota > Viridiplantae > Streptophyta > Magnoliopsida > Malpighiales > Euphorbiaceae > Dalechampia > Dalechampia spathulata. The sequence goes on along the minus strand of CANYBF010882972.1, from coordinate 7,757 downwards.
TCCCTCTCCTCCTGCTCAGACTCCCGTATCTCAAGAGTATCAAGGACTTCCCCCATGGCCAACTCTAGTTTGGCCAGCTTAGCGTTGGAGGCGTCAACAGTGTCTACCGAAATCTGCTCCTCCCTAACAGACTCCTTAGATTTCCTACAAGCTTTCTTTGGCTGAGGGTGAGCTTCCACACACCCACGCTCCTCATTGACTTCCGAAATGTTGCTAGTTTCAACATCTTTGTTTGCCATGATACGAATTCTCCCAAGGTTTGTAGCAAGCTCTGATACTAAGTGTCACGTAGTTAGAGGTTCAACCCAACTAAACGTATGACCTTAGTACGATTTATCCCAGCAAAATTGAACTAAGTCAGCCAACCCAAATGCCTTAGCAAGAAACCAATAAGGTGGAAGCAGAAAATTGAAGCAATTGATCCAAAAGAAGTATATTATTCTCATAAGAATAGCTATACAAAGCTTAGGAAAGCTAGGAGACAAGAATGCTTAAAGAAGCTTACAATAGAGAGAAGTGAATATATTTTGGTGTGTGTTTACAAATGAGTTTTTAAGGGGTATTTATAGCCGCTTCACCTCCCAATGCATGGTGGGGATTGATTCCCACTCACTTTAGATCAATGGTGGAGATTTAGATCCACTTTCCACCCATGCCTCCATTAATTGATACCCATACTCTCACTAGTGGCTACCCATTCCTCCACTAAGGAAGGAAGCTTATAGGAAGTTTGCCTTTGAAATTCCCCTTCTGGGTTTGATACTCTTGACACACAGGAGTCTGAGCAGGAGGAGATGGACGAATGGGGAATTCAAAGAAACGAAAATGATGGAGGAATGGGCAACTTCCTTAGCCCAATCTGCAAGCCCAGAAGGGGGAATTCAAAGACAACTTCCTAGAAACTTCCTTCCTTAGTGGAGGAATGGGCAGCCACTAGTTGGAGTATAGGCATCAATTAGTAGAGGCATGAGTGGAAAGTGGATCTAAATCTCCACCATTGATCTAAAGTGAGTGGGAATCAATCCCCACCATGCATTGGGAGGTGAAGCGGCTATAAATACCCCTTGAAAACTCATTTGTAAACACACACCAAAATATACTCACTTCTCTCTATTGTAAGCTTCTTTAAGCATTCTTGTGTCCTAGCTTTCGTAAGCTTTGTATAGCTATTCTTGTGGGAATAATATACTTCTTTTGACTCAATTGCTTCAATCTTCTGCTTCCACCTTGTTGGTTTCTTACTAAGGCATTTGGGTTGGCTGATTTAGTTCGGTTTTGCTGGGATAAATCGTACTAAGGCTACATATTTAATTGGGTTGAACCTCTAACTACATGACACTTGGTATCAGAGCTTGCTACGAACCTTGGAAGAATTCGTATCATGACAAACAAAGATGCTGAAACTAGCAATGTTTCAGAAGTCAATGAGGAGCGTGGGTGTGTGGAAGCTCACCCTCAGCCAAAATAAAGCTCGTGGGAAATCTAAGGAGTCTGCTAGGGAGGAGCAGATTTTGGTAGACACTGTTGACACCTTTAACGTTAGGTTGGCCAAACTGGACTTGGCCATGGGGGAAGTCCTTGAGACACGGGAGTCTGAGCAGGAAGAGAGGGACGGAGGCCTAAAAATGTTTGAGGGATGGATGCAAGGAGCGTTGAATGTCTTCATTGATACTATGAGCAAATAGATGGAGGAATTCCGTGGCAACACCAGCACGAAAATTCAGCTATTGAGAAATGAGCTTGCTGAAGTTAAGGCGGATCTGCCCTTATGCAAAGTTGTTGTGGCAATGGGTGCCACAACAAGCACTGTTTCAAGGATTCGAGTCCCTGAACCATCTAAATATGCTGGTAAGCATGATGGTAAAGAACTTGACAATTTCATTTGGCATGTTGAGAGGTACTTTGAGGCCACCAATTTAGTTGATGATGGTGCTAAAATCAACACGACCACCCTTTATTTTGAATGGGATGCGGCTCTTTGATGGAGACATCGTTACACCGAAAGGGAAAGAGGGCTGGTTGAAATCAACACATGGGAAGCATTTAGCAGGGATTGCCCGGAGAGTTTCTGTCACATTGGGAACTTGGACTGGTATGTTGGATCTAAATGTTGTGTTATTGTCCGACTATGAGATGGTATTGGATCTCGATTTTATTGAGAGGGTTCTACCCTTCTCCTTAACGAAAGATGGGTGCATTCAATTTGAAAGTAATCGGCAAGAACACAAAATGACAGTAGAACATGTCACAGTTGGTGGAAGCATACTTTCTGCCATACAAGTGGCTAAAGGTGTGAAGAAAGGGGAGGAAACCTACATAGTCACTTGCAAGGAAAGAGGTAACATTTTTGAGTCTCTTGAGATTCCACCACAAGTCCACAGCTTGCTGGATGAATTTAAGGATGTAATGCCTTCGGAGTTGCCATAAAAGCTTCCCCTACGAAGGGAAGTTGATCACGAGATAGAGCTGGAACCAGGGGCAAAACCACCTGCGATGGTCCCATATCGGATGGCTCCTCCAGAACTGGAAGAACTTCGAAAGCAATTAGGGGAGTTACTTGATGCTGGGTTCGTTCGGCCATCCAAAGCACCTTATGGAGCCCCGGTGCTATTTTAGAAAAATCATGATGGAAGCCTTAGAATGTGCATAGACTATCGGGCATTGAACAAGGTGACCATCAAGAATAAGTATCCAATTCCATTGGTGGATAACTTGTTTGATTGGTTGGGCAATGCTCGATTTTTCTCAAAACTGGATTTGCGATCAGAATATTGGTAAGTTCGCATTGCTAAGGGGGATGAAGCTAAGATAACTTGTGTGACCAGGTACGATTCCTATGAGTTCTTGGTCATGCCATTTGGTCTTACAAATGCACCAGCCACTTTCTGCACTCTGATGAACAAGATATTTCATCCATTCCTTGACAAGTTTGTTGTGGTATACTTGGATGATATTGTCATCTACAGCGAGAGTCTAGAGAGCCATCTGGATCATTTGCGGAAGGTGTTCCAAGTATTACGGTAGAATGAACTGTATGTGAAGCCTGAGAAGTGTTCATTTGCACAGCCAGAAGTAATGTTTTTGGGGCACAAAATCTCTGACGGAAGGATCAGCATGGATGAAGCTAAAGTGCGGACTATCCATGAGTGGGAACCTCCTACTACTGTCTTGGGAGTTTGATCTTTCCTTGGTTTATTGAACTATTATCGGAGATTCATGAAAGGCTATTCGAAGAGGGCTACTCCCTTGACGGATCTCTTGAAGAAAAACATCCCTTGGGTGTGGGATGAAGCTTACCAAGGAGCCTTTGACAATCTTAAGCAAGCTGTGATGGAGGAACCAGTCTTGGCACTTCCAGACTGTGCCAAGCCATTTGAAGTACAAACTGATACCTCAGAGTTTGTCATTGGGGGTGTGCTAATGCAGGAGAATCACCCCATTGCCTATGAAAGTCGGAAGCTGAATGAGACGAAGCGACGGTATTCGATTCATGACAAGGAGATGACGACTTTCATCCATTGTCTAAGAGTGTGGAGACATTACTTACTGGGAAACAGGTTTGACATTAAAATTTACTCCAAAGGTAGAAGAAATTGACATTACTTTCAAAGGTAGAAGAAATGGACTCCAAAGCAGGTCCAGTGGCAAGATTTTCTTGCTGAATTTGATTCTATGATGGAGTATAAACCGGGCAAAGCAAATGTTGTTGCTGATGCGTTGAGTCGGAAAATGGAGTTTGCTGCTATTTGTGTCATTGAAAGCAATATGCTAGAAAAGATCAAGGAAGGCATGACACAAGATGTTTTTGCTAAAAATCTTGTCACTTTAGCAAAAGAGGGAAGGACTAGACGGTTTTGGGAGCAGAATGGTTATATCTATACCATTGACAATCGTCTATTTGTGTCACAGTGGGGAAATTTACACAAAGAGATAATGAGGGAATGCCATGATTCAAAATGGGCAGGGCATCCTGGCATGAGCAGAACAATGACGCTGATTGAAAAATCTTATTACTGGCCCAGGATAGAGGAAGAAATTAAGGGATATGTGAAGACTTGTTTAGTATACTAATAGGATAAGTTAGAACAAAAGCAATCTGCTGGCTTACTAGAATCTTTGTCCACTCCAAAACAACCATGGGGGAGTGTTTCCATGGACTTTATCTCTGCGCTGCCAAAATCAGAGGGATGCGGTTCCATTATGGTGGTGGTCGATTGACTGTCTAAGTATGGGACTTTCATTCCAGCCCCACGAGATTGCACAACGGAAGAAGCTGCACGTTTGTTCTTCAAACATATGGTGAAATATTGGGGTCTTCCTCAAAACATTATCAGTGACCGAGATCCAAGGTTTACGGGGAAATTTTAGAGAGAAGTCTTCAAGATGATAGGGTCCGATCTACACTTTTCCACATCATTTCATCCTCAAACTGATGGCAAACAGAACGCATCAACACCTTGTTGGAGTTGTACTTGCGGCACTTCGTTAATGCAAATCAGAAGGATTGGGCTAAATTACTTGATGTCGCTCAATTCTCATATAATCTGCAACGAAGTGAATCCACCCGGCATAGCCCATTCGAGATAGTAATGGGACAACAACCTCTTATCCCACAGGCCATTGCTACGGGTTACACGGGATCTAGCCTTTCAACATACAAATGGGCAAAGGGATGGCACGAGCAGCTTGATGTTGCACGGGTATACTTGGATAAACCCTAAAAAAGAATGAAGAAATGGGCAGACAAGAAGAGGAGGCTGCTGGAATTCCAAGTTGGCGACATGGTGATGGTAAAACTGGCTGCCACCCAATTCAAAGCCTATCGGCAGGTACATAAGGGATTGGTTTGCAAGTATGAGGGACCATATCCTGTCATTGGGAAAGTGGGGAAGGTTTCCTACAGAGTTGAATTACCACCACAATTGAAGATACATCCTGTCTTCCATGTGAGTTTTCTCAAACTTTATTATGAAGATAAGGAAAATCCCAGTCGAGGTCAGTACACGAGGGTGCCACCGGTTATGGTAATCTCATTTGAGCATGAGATTGCAGAAATTATGGTTGATCGATTGGTGCGGCATCGAGGAGTTCCAGCCCATACTGAATTCCTTATCAAATGGAAAGGGATGCCCGAGAATGAAACTTCGTGGGAGAAGGAAGCGGATTTATGGCAATTCACTAAGGAAATAACGGAGTATCAAGCCAAAAGACTTGACGAGGGCGTCAAGGACTTAGGTGGGGGAGATTATCACGGCCCAAAGAAACGAAAATGAAATGGCAGCCCGTCCAACTGGCTTAGTCCAATCTGTAAGCCCGAAAGGGGGAATTCAAAGGCAACTTCCTAGAAGCTTCCTTCCTTAGTGGAGGAATGGGCAGCCACTAGTGGGAGTATAGGCATCAATTAGTGGAGGCATGGACGGAAAGTGGATCTAAATCTCCACCATTGATCTAAAGTGAGTGGGAATCAATCCCCACCATGCATTGGGAGGTGAAGCGGCTATAAATACCCCTTGAAAACTCATTTGTAAACACACACCAAAACATACTCACTTCTCTCTATTGTAAGCTTCTTTAAGCATTCTTGTGTCTTAGCTTTCCTAAGCTTTGCATAGCTATTCTTGTTGGAATAATATACTTCTTTTGGTTCAATTGGTTCAATCTTATACTTCTACCTTGTTGGTTTCTTGCTAAGGCATTTAGGTTGGCTGACTTAGTTCGGTTTTGCTGGGATAAATCGTATTGAGGCCACACGTTTAGTTGGGTTGAACCTCTAACTACGTGATACTAATTGAATTTTTTTCTTACAAAAATACCAATTTTTATCAAATTAACTTATCATGATAAATTGAAAAATCTCAAGATAAAATCTCATGAGATTTTCTAAATCAATTAAATTCATTTTTAAATATAACTACCTAATATAATTTAAAAATACAAAATTATCAACAAAAACCTTCATCAAACACACCCAAAATACACCATCAAAACATACAGCCTCCATAAAAAATATGCAGATTCCATAAAAACATAGAAAACTCAATTCAACAGTAACTGATCAAAATCAATCATCAAAAAACCTGCAAACAGTTAATCAACGTCAACATAGAAGAGATTTGCAAGGCATGAAGACATCAACAAAACACAATAAGAAGAGAAAATGCAAGATTCAGTATCAATCTTGATTTATTATAATGGTAAATGGTTTAGTTCAACAAAATATACTAATTTCTAAATTCAAAGTATCCTTATTTCATCTCAATGTTTATTTAGAAATTTACAACAATCAATTAAAGAACAAATACAATTGAAGAATTAGAATTCAGTATTTGATATTATATACCAATTGAAGGAAGATTATCTACCACTAAAAGTAGATAATGATGTAACATGAAGGTTTTACATAGAAATAAAGAGAAAAGAGAAAGATTTTACAAAATATCTTCTATGTATCAGCTGTTAAAGCATCCAGATTTTATCATCCAGCAGCTCAAATGCACCAACAGTTGAATGTTCTGGTCAGTCATATACTCGTAGTATACCACATGTATACCACCAGGAAACTAGATCTGTAATGAAAGAATACTCCTCACCTATTGGTAAAAAAATAGCAATAATTGATTTAGCATTTATTCATTTTAATTTAAATTGAGACTACATTTTCAATAATTGATTTAGCATTACTATAAGAAATATTTGTATTTGATTTGAACAAAATTTATATATTTCTAAAATATGAGTGAAATTTAACTCTTTTTATTTCAAAATTAATATTTACATTTTTAATCTCCAATGTTCATTTGAAATAAGTTATATATTACACTACATAAATATTTTAACGTAAATATAATATATAAAGTATAATTGTATGTAACAATAAATATAATTAAATTTTAAATATTAATTACTTAGCATATGTTAAAATGTTTTATCAACTGTTACTTAAATAGATGTATACAACTATTACTTAAATAGATATAGACGTAGACATGGAGTATTAAAAGTAAATAGAAAATATAAAATAAGATCAAATAATGATTTAGAAGTATTGAGAGTTGAACCCATAAAAAATTATATAATGAAAATATATATATTACAGATCGAAAGCTTAATAAATAAAAGAAATAAAAATTAATAAATAATAAATAAATATAAGAAAAATGTCAAGAAAAATAATTGAGAGAGATAAAAGAAAGAAGAAAGAAAATAATAAATTAATAAAGTTAATATGTAGATAAAAAAATTAATATTGACGAAAATAAATTATTAGATTCATAGTTAAATTTATATAAAAATACACATAATTTTGAAAACCATTGAACATACTACTACTACTCATTTACATTATAATTAGTGAATATTAAAATAAAATATAAATATACATATTATATATCATATACATATTAAAAAAGGGAAGAGTGGGGAAGTAAAAATAAAAGTTTACCTCTCCTCCTTTAATTTTAATAATTCAAAGATAAATATTATTTGTATAAATTTATATGAAGATAAATTACTTTTTAAATTTTAATTCAAAGATAAATATTATTTTTTAAAATTTATATGAAGATAAATATTACTTTTTAAATTTTAATTCAAAGATAAATATTATTTTTTAAACTTATTAAAAATAAATATAAAAATTAATCTAACAAATAAAAATAATAAAATAAATTTTGTTTAATATTAATTAGTGCACAAAATAAATTTATTAATTATAATTAGTGTATTATTTTATATTAATTATGATTAGTATATTATAT
>CANYBF010882691.1:0-14935 GCA_948192965.1 Dalechampia spathulata | reverse complement strand
TTGATCCTTTCCAAAACGACGTCGTTTTGATGCAAACTCAATTTGTCTATTTAATATGTAAATATAATTTATATTAATTACTTTTTCTTAATTAATTATAATCTCAAAACTTAATATTAATAATATAATTTTCTATTTATGCGTATGAAATATATATATATATATATATATATATATATATGCATACATTGAAATATTATATACATTAATAATTTATACATTGCTACGGATTTAGCTACGGAATTTAATTCCGTAACTAAATTGTGACGGATATAGTTACGGATTAATTCCGTAGCTAAATTGTGACGAATACTACAAGTTTCTTGCCATATTGCGACGGAAATAGCGACGACAATGATCCGTAGCTATTTAGAGACGGTTTTAGCTACCCCTAACTTTTCTGTGGCTATTTTATCTTTTCTGTAGCTATTCCGTCGCTATTCCGTTGCTATTTAGCTATGGATTTAATCCGTAGCTAAATTTCGTAGCTATTCAGCTTATTTTTTGTAGTGTAAGTGGCGTGTGTGTATTGAGGGTTCTAGGTTATTATATTTGTGGGTAGAATATATATAATTATTTATTGCAGGTTTTGGTTTTTGTAAATGAATAGTTTTTATTTAATTAAATTATTCCTTGTGAAGTGGGGGTGATAGGGACAGGTTTCATGCAACTGAGTAGTGGAAGTCTTCATTTTTCTTTCCCTTGAGATTTTTGACCCTTCTTCCTCCCTTTTCTACTGATACTTCAACCACCATTTTCTTCCCCATTTTAATTTGTGACAGCCATTATCTTGCTGTTGTTCTTGCTATAGAGTAGTTAGATTAAGCTAGGTTTCCTTCTTGTGTTTTTTTGCTTCTTTGGAAAGCCGAAGACCCCATCTTGTTATGCTTTGAATATTTTGCGTAAGGAGAGTCCTCTGCTTCTTGCTTATTGATCGATAGACTCTAAGGAAGGGCTGCTTCTTCATTACGTGAATTCTTCTTGCCCACTGTGTTCTTATTGTTCTATTGTGTTGTTGCTGCTGCTTGTTCTTATTATGTTTTTGCGCTGGCTTAATGAAGGATCTTAACACAGTCGGCCCATTCTTTTATCGTAAGGTAGACTTAAATAACTTGGTGTTTTGTTAAATGCGGCTTGCATGTTGATCTGGGATCTTTTTTCTCTTTGTTGGTTGTATGTTTTTTTATTTTGGTGGTGGTTTGGTTATTGCAGCAGGGAAGTTACATGGAGGTGTTCTTAATGGTAATAGTGAGAGTTATTGTTGGTTGTCTTTGGACATCACTTGGTCAGGGGTTCAGTTAGTGTATGGTTGGGTCTTTGAGAGGAGTAGATACGGTAATGGTTAGTTTGGGAGGGAATTTATGTTCGGGGGCGTGAGTGGGAACCTTCTTGCCGACCTAGTTTTTCTGTGATCCTTGTTGCTGTTGAATTCTTTATTTTCTATTCTTGGGGTTGTTGTGTTGCGAGGGATGTATGTTACTGCTGGGTTTATCGATGACCTTATTATTTGATTTGGGTTATGCGCATTTGGAGCAGAGTTATGCTATTTGTCTTTAGTTAGGAGATAGTGTTATAGATGGTAAAGAATATGAAAATATTGACTATGTTTTGTATGGGATTTTAGTGGTTTATGTTACGGCTGAATGGGTCTTTGGGATTTTTGTTATTGGCGTGTTTACAGAAAGGTTTAGGTATTGAAACGCAGATTTGGCTAATTTTGTATGCTGACCTTGTGTGGTTGTTGTAACTAATAAAACACAGGAATTTAAATAAGAATTGTAGCCCTTTATAGCATCAATTTTATTACATAATACTTAATTTAGGAAATAAAATATGTTAGATAACTTATTGTTAATGTCATATGGTTACAACATAGCAAATAAACCAATTTGTTTGTAATTGTGTCTTTTACTTCAACAGGAACTTTATGATGTTAATATTATATAGGTACTACTCTTAATTAAAAATTATATGGTTGGATATTTTATACTTAGTAAATTCTTGTTGAATTAAATAATTTCTTATATAATTTTTATAGAAGCTTTTATTTAAAAATTTTCATATGCATAATTTAATAGCAAGTAATATTAATTAATCATATATATAATTTGATATTTCTTCTATTATTTGGTTAGTAGTTAAGATTAGTTATTATTATTCTTTTAAACTATAATTAGTATATCTTATAATTTAATTAATAAATAAATCATAGTATATTAACATAAGTTTCAATAAAAGATGTATTTTTAGAAATAAATATTATATAATTATTTTTCTTAAATAAATTCTTTATTAACAATATTATGATACCTTCTTGTTTACTCTTATTTTAATCAAGAAATTAGAGAAATAATAATTATGTTGTATATGCTATGATTGTTTGGAATAATTGTACAATTAGAATATGATTGAATCCCTTGGGAATGTTACTAAATTTAATTATATATATATATATAAGTAATTACAGGGTCTATAGAGGAGCCTATTCACGTATCCCCTCGACGTGTAGATAAGGGTAAAGCTACTGAAGGTCAGTGCTAACTACACTCGACTTAAAAAAAAAGTCTAAGATAATATCACACATGCACTGCATGATATGTATTTCGTTGTATGCTCTGGAAATTATGAGAAATACCATATGATGCATTCTGACATTTCAATATATCACATCATAAAATCATATTCATTCCTACATAATTCATTAGCATTTCATAACATCACTACATGGCGTTATAAGGACAAAAAAATGAGATTGTTTTATACGCTGAGATACAGTTGCGTGTTAAGACATATGAATATATGGAAGCTGAGTACAGTCGCTTCCCATACGCTGAGTTCAGTCGCGTATATTGATTAGTAATATTGAATGCTGAGTACATTCGCATTCCAGGAAATATTGTGATTAGAAATGTGATTGACGAATCGTGAGGAAATAATTAGTTAGATTATTCGAGGGAGAGTGCAAAACATTGCATTCTCATAAATTCACTTCATAATCGCACGCAATCATTTTTAAACTGATATAAGATATTATAATTATATAAATAGGTGAAATATTCATGATGCTATGAATGAAAAATGGAAGTAAATCCAGGTACTACAAAGTGAAGAGTCTATGACTTTGAGCCTAGTTACGGGTGAATATGATTATACCAGGATTTGATTTATACGCTGCATTAAAATAAATATTATTGACTTGTGATTATTTGCTTTCACTGTAGTAACGGTTATTATATTATTATTTTGAAATTCTCTACACTTCAATGTTATTATTTGTTGCATTCATTTTTATTAACGCCACTGAGTTTTTACTCAGCATTTGTCATTTAATGAACGTAAGTTCGAGCACTTTTGAGGTTAGACGGGGGTAGTAGAGTTGGTTGGCAGTGTGGCTCACAGCTTTTGTGAATGTCACGAGTGTAGCCCGGGACACCTTAGGCAGACTCCTCCGGGCATTATGTATGCAGTCTATGCTTCTTCTCATTTTTGGCAGTTATACCACTGTTGTGTTGGGTTGGTGATTACTTTTTGATACCACTGGAAACTATGGTTATATATATATATATATATATATATATATATATATATATATATATATATAAATGTTTACCACTGTGTGTTGTGATTAACTCAGTGTTGTCTCTTCTTGCTTTAGTATCTCTATGTATGATATTTCCAGAGATTCATATGGTTATGTTTTGTATGTTGTATGTTGATGATTGTTGTTTATGATTTTTTCCCTTGTGATGAAATTCTGGGGCTTTAGTAAGGAGTCTCAGGGTTTCATTACGGGATATGTCTCGACTGGGAGGTGTGACATGTTTTGTGGTATCAGAGACATGTTTAGCTTGAATTAATTGTGTTTACTGCCAAAATTGATAAGTTGCTTAGCGAGGAGTTTTGTTAGTCCCCACTGCTAACGTAGGTTATTTGTATTGTTCAGTTTTTCCTTATGAGTGATAGGGCCGTGATTCTGGGAGAAGAAGGTGGTGAGAATTTTAATCCTCATGAGGGGGCATCGACAACGGGTAACGAAGTCGGTGTTAGACCAAGAGGTATGGAATCGGGGGATGCAGAGGAAAGGGTTTCACCTGTAGCGCAGCCTACAATGGCCGGGGCAGATCCATTAGCTGCTCAGCTTGCTCAGTTTCTTTGAGCATTTCAGGGGCAAGTTGTACCAGGGATACAACTCCACTTTAGGGTGAATAGAGAAAAGGGGGTAAGAAAGATTTCAAGAAGCTCAGGGCAGCTGGGGCAACAGGTTTCTTAGGGATGACAGACCCATATGTAGCTAAAATGTGGTTAGAGCGTACTAAACGGGCTATAAGACAGATGGATTACACAGATGTGATGAAATTTAAGTATGCCATCTCTTTGCTGCAGGATGACACGTTTGAGTGGTGGAAAACAGTTCCTCGGGGTTTAGATGAACCATCGGTACTTACCTGGGCAGATTTTCAGCTAAAATTCAGACATAAATATGTCCCAACGGCGTATACGGATCAGAAACTACAGGAATTCCTCAGGATGAAATAGGGTGATATGACAGTTGCAGAGTATGAGCAGGAGTTTACACGTCTTGTATATTATGCCACTACTCTCCTAACTACAGGAAGAGACAAATACAAGCATTTTGAGCAGGGTCTGAGGCCTCGAATAAGGATGTTGGTACAAGGATTCCACTATAATGATTTCTTTACATTGATAGCTGATGCTTTAGTTTAGGAGCGCACAATGTTGGAAGAGGATGAGTCGAGGGCAAGGCAGATTAGGAGATCGACCCAGGGTGCTAATTCTACTTCTAGCTCATAGAAAAGAGGCAGATTTGGGGGATCTTTCATACCATGATCCTCTAATGTTAGACCAGCGGCACCTTATCAGCAACAGAGGCCTACATTTTCTACTTACAGTTGTTCAGGAATGAGACCACAGTAATGTCAGCATTATGGACGGACTCATATAGGGGTGTGCAGAGTGAGGACAGTTACGTGTTTTTGATGTGGAGGAGCAGGAAACTATGCTCGAGATTGTCCTAGCATCAGAATGACACCAATACATACTGCTATTGAGGGTAGATCTTATCAGCCATAACCTATGACTGGATCATCTTCTAGAGTTTCTCATTTTAGTAGTCGAGGTTGAGGTAGGGGTAGAAATGGAAGTGGCAGACATGGTAGTCAGAGCTCAGTAAATCAGCCAGGGAGAGCGCCAGCTCGGGTATACAGTTTGAGACAGAGGGAGGAAGCACAGGCAGCAAATATGGTACTTGATAATTTTCTTGTACTCAATCATGATGTGTTGGTGTTATTTGACCCTGGATCATCGTATTCCTGCATTAATACACATATTGCATGTTTATTGCATATCACGAGTGAGGGTCTGGGGTATGATGTTTTGGTGTTCAGTCCATTAGGCAAGGCAGCTGTAGTAAACAGAGTATTCCGACAGTGTCCCTTAGTGATGGAAAAACACCTTTTTCTGTCAGACTTGATAGAAATGCCATTTGCAGAGTATGATATCATCTTGGGGATGGACTGGTTATCACAGTATCAGGCGGTAATGGATTATCAGAGGAACAAGGTGACTTTTTGGCATCCGGTATATGCTACAGTGTGCATTTAAGGTGCTAGACAGTCAGTGCAATACAGTTTGATATCTGCTACCATTGCTCAGAGGTTGTTAGCACAGGGGTGTGAAGCTATCTTAGCTCATGTAGTTGATACTCAAAGTCAGGAGACACCTATAGAGAGGATACCTACCATTTTTGAGTTCTTGGATGTATTTCCAGATGAGCTACAGGGGTTACCACCCAGCAGAGAGGTAGAGTTCGAGATTAAGGTGTTGCTAGGGACATAACCAATTTCGATTACTCCTTATCATATGGCTCCTACAGAGTTGAAGGAACTGAAGCAACAACTACAAGAGTTATTAGAGAAGAGGTTTATACGACTGAGTGTTTCACCATGGGGAGCACCAGTTCTGTTTGTTAAGAAGAAAGATGGGTCAATGAGGTTTTATATTGATTATTATCAGCTGAACCAGGTGACAATTAAGCATTATTATGCACTTCCTCGGATAGATGATTTATTTGATCAGCTAAGGGGAGCAACATTATTTTCCAAGATTGACCTCAGATCTGGGTATCATCAGTTGTGAGTTAAGGAAGATAGTGTTCCGAGAACTACTTTTCGTATGAGATACGGTCACTACGAGTTTCTGGTAATGTCGTTTGGGCTGACCAACGTGCCTGTAGCTTTCATGGCTCTGATGAACACCATTTTCATCGAGTATCTAGATCAGTTTATGGTAGTTTTTATTGATGATATATTAATCTATTCTCGTGATCGAGTATAGCATCATCGACATCTTCAATTGGTGTTACAGAGGCTGAGAGAGAGACAGTTGTATGGGAAGTTGTCTAAATGTGCCTTCTAGTTATATCAGGTTTACTTTTTGGGTCATGTGATTTCAGCAGAGGGTATATGAGTGGATCCCAATAAAATAGAGGCAATGATGAGTTGGCAGGCTCCAAGATCAGTTAGGGAGATACACAGTTTTTTGGGACTAGCCGGGTATTACAGATGCTTCGTGAAGGGTTTTTCCATGATAGCCATGCCTCTAATTACTCTGTTATGAAAGGATGTACCATTTAAGTGGACTGAGAAATATCAGAGCAGCTTTGACAGATTGAAGGCTTGTTTGACGCAGGCTCCAGTATTGATACTGCCAACTCCAGGGATAGATTATACAGTCTACAGTGATGCCTTGATTAATGGATTAGGTTGTGTCTTAATGCAGGATCAGAGAGTGATTGCCTATGCCTCGAGACAACTGAAGCCTTACAAGCGCAACTACCCAACCTACGACCTTGAATTGGCAGCTATAGTGTTCACATTGAAAATTTGGCGGCACTATCTATATGGTGAGAAATGTTATATCTTCACATATCATAAAAGTTTGAAGTATCTGGGGTCGCAGCCGGAACTGAATTTGAGATAGCGATATTGGTTAGAGTTGATTAAGGATTATGACTGCCTGATCGACTATCATTCAGGAAAAGCCAATTTAATGGTAGACGCCTTAAGCAGAAAAGTGTGACACCCGGGGCTGACGAGGGCGGGGAGTGATCGCCGATGCCAGAAAGAGCACGGACAAGGAGCGGCTTCTGGCAGGCTTCTACTGTATGGCTGGTAGTCGATAGATTGACTAAGTCGGCTCATTTTGTGCCGGTTCACATGGACTACAGCTTGGAGCAGTTGGCAAATATTTATATCCGAGAGATTGTGAGATTGCATGGGATACCCTCTTCCATTGTTTCTGATAGAGATCCGTGGTTTACCTCACGATTTTGGGGTAGTCTTCAGCGAGCATTAGGGACGAGATTGCATTTTAGTACTACTTTCCATCCCTAAACGGATGGGCAATCTGAGCGGGTTATACAGATTCTAGAGGATATGCTCAGAGCATTGGTACTGGAATGGGAAGGGAGTTGGGATAAATATTTGTCGTTGATCGAGTTTACATATAATAACAGCTTTTAGACTAGGTTGCAGATGGCACCGTATGAGGCTTTGTATGGTAGACGCTATAGAACACCGTTACATTGGTATGAGACTGGAGAATAACAGTTACTCGGACCTGAGTTAGTGCAGCAGGCAGAGGAACAGGTTCACCTAATTAAGGGTCATTTGAAGGCAGCAACAGACAGATAAAAATCTTATGTGGATTTAAAATGAAGAGATATAGAGTTCAAAATTGGAGAAAAGACAGGATATAGAGTATGAGGTTGGAGATAAAGTTTTTTTCAAGGTGTCTCCGTGGAAGAAGATTCTGAGGTTTGGTCAGAAGGGAAAATTGAGTCCTCGCTTCATTGGGCCGTATGAAATATTAGAGAGAGTGGGACCATTAGCCTACAGCTTGGCCTTGCCACCAGAGTTAGATCGGATCAATAATGTGTTTCACGTTTCGATACTAAGACGGTATAGGTCATATCCTTCTCATATTATTCTGATTGAATCTATAGAGGTGCAGCAGGATTTATCCTATAGTGAAGAGATAATTCAGATTCTGGCACAGGAAACCAAACACATGAGGAACAAACGGATTCCTTTAGTTAAGGTTTTATGGAACCATCACACAGGACAGGAGGCCACGTGGGAAAGAGAGTCTATTATGAGAGAATAGTATCCCCACTTATTCTCTAGTGAATTTAGTTAGAATTTCATGGATGAAATTTCTTTTTAGGAGGGGAGAATTGTCATACCCGTATATAAGACCCTGGTAGTTTGGTCCTAATGTATGCGAATGTACATGTATGCGTATGCGTATGAATGATTGGACATGTGTGTATGTATATTTATATGCCTATGAGTTGCTAAATGAAACGTGATATTGCTTTCTTAATTTGTGAATGGTCTTGTGAATATTGGCACATGAATATGATGATGGTGAGTGTATTGATTGAGTGACATGATATTGTATCTGTAGATGCGTGTTATTGTGTTATGAGGATGGGATGAGAGGGTGTTGCCGCCTTATTGAGGTATCTCTGTCATATAAGGGGTGAACACTGAGTTTAGCATGCTGTGAGTGAGGTTTTAGAAGTGTTTATACTTGATTTGAGTTAGATATGTTGGGTATGAGTTTAGGAAGAGTGGAAGAAGGAGGTTTGAGAGTAGTACGGGCATACAGATCATTGTACGGGCATACCAAAATAGGGGAGTTGAGGGAGTTAGGCTCCTGGAGACCATACGGGCGTACCAAAGGGTGGTCCGGCCGTACGTGAACTCGCAAGAAATTGGATTTGTCAAGAGTTTTACTTCGGTACGGGCAAACCAGGATCTGTATGGCTGTACACGACTTAAGTTTGACCATTTTAAAGATATTTTATACATTTTGACTTAGTTTCCTTTCATCCTTCACCTTTCTAAACCCTCTTAAACATTTCCTAAACATTAGAGTTTGAGTTTCTAGACCTTTAGCTTGTGTGAGAGTGATAGATTGAGGTGGTACGCGACAGTGACATGGTTGATAGAAGTAGTTTGACTCCAGGTTTGTGCTAAGTTTATGCAATATGTGTTGGTTTGGTGTGTTCTTCACTTGAGACCTAAAGAAGGTCTAAGAATGATGTTTCTTATTGGTATGTTAATGTTTGATGTACGTTGTCATTTATCCATGATGAAATAAGGATAGTTCATGAATTAAGCATACATAAATACTTGTATGGCATGCATGGAGCTAAGGAAGGAAGAAGGAAAGAGAGTGATGAGAGCAGAGCTAAAAGCTCTGGGCATACTGGGTCAAATAATGATGGGATTCCTAATGGAATCATTTAATTATTACCCTCCCTAAAGGGGGATAAGTCTCAAGACCTACAGTAGGAAAAGGGTGCAAAGCACCATATGTTCATATGCCCTCCTTTGGGAGATGAGTACCAGTACCTACAAGGACCCAATATGTGCGAAAGGAATGTGCACAATTACAGGAAAACAAGAGTGAATGAGTGAATGAGGAGGAGGAAGAATGCAAGGCACTATTACATTAGCATTGCATGTGCTGGAGCTGTGTGTTATGATGGTCTGTATAATGATATGATTGATGGATTGAAATGTTTGACATATGATGCTTATGATGTTTTACTATGTAACAAATTATACTTGTGTATTTGACTATTGTTTACTTAGTACCACTGAGTTTTATACTCAGCATTTATCATTTGATGAACGTAGGTTCAGAGCCCTCGGGAGAGCGGTCAGAGAAGTAGTGAAAGAGATCGTCAGTAGAGAAAACTATTCTCGAAGTGGTACGGGACCTCAAGGGCATACTCCGAGTCATTTTTGATTAGAGTTGCTCTGTTGATTCTAGTGGCAGTAGTCTACTCTATATTTTATGGTGTATCTGTATAGGAATTATACGAACCCTATTGTATGACTGGTATCATATGTATATTATATAACTGAGCGGCTTGAATGAATGATTGTTATCCAGGTTACGTTGTGCTTTATATATTATACCACGCTGTTGCTTCCGTCTACCACTAATACAAGGACGTGTACCCATACGAACCTAAATAGATTTTAGAGATGACGTATCCCTTATGGTATAAGTAGCGGTTCTTCCTTTGGGGAGGATCAATACTTATGCTACGGGAGCATGTTACCCCAGGTATGGGCTGGGTGTGATATTATAAATGTCTATTTACTTCACAAATTGATTTTTCATTATTCAGATAATCTAAAAGCCTTATCAATAAAATGTTTTAAATGTTCTCATTCATCAATGCTTATAAGTCTAACACATTTGGAGGTCAATTTTGCCTATATTATGTAATCATATAGTCAAGGGGCACTAACATGATAGGGTCCTCCACCAGTTTGGACTAGTGCAACCCATCCCTTATCCACCCTTACAGACTAAATATTTACATCAATATAATCTTCATAATACATATATTATGCAGGCTCCTATTTCTTCTCCTTATATGCATTACCATTTTATATATATGGAATGATATCACAAAGTTACAAGAAGGTGGATCTCCCTTAGGGGTGCATAATTTGGAGATTCTGTAAACATCTAATCCTATAATTCTATTTCACTAAATGAATTATGTACATCAAATGTACAAACTAATTTAATATTATCTTGTTGTGTAGACTGACGCCCTTGATCATATATCTATAAGTTCTTGATTAGAATTAGCTCAATAGCTTGGTCATAGTGGTCAAGCTACATTGCGAGAACAACATCATATTACAACCATACCACCTTCTGAATCAACCACTGACTTCATTTATTATTCGTATCATGTTGACGATGACTCTATAAGATCAACATCTTCACGTCCAAGACAACGTACCCATCAACATCATCATCAATATCATGATATTCCCATTCCAACCTCCTGTTACTTTACATCATCAACCTAGACCATCAACTTTATTTAATCCTTTAAATTTTGATTTTGCACCATCTGCTCATTTTTTCATCCATCAACGCAATCTTCATACCCTTTTCCATTTTCCCCACTATCATTTTAACTAGTAATATCTTCTTTATACATCCTACCATTTTACACCCAATGGTCCACATAAGTAAACCCATCAAACCAACCATTTACACCTACCCTTAACCCCAACCTTAACCCTTATTTCAATACATTCTTTACCTTAAATTCATAACCACAACCAATTCATGAACATTTTCAAGGAGGTTATAGTACTTTAGCTGGTGGAACCATTCCTGTTCATTATGGAGATCTACGTGATGTTACTGATGATGATGATGATGATGATGGTCCTAATGTTGAGCCTCATAATTTACATGATTCCCATTATGTACAAATAGATATGGAGTGTAGAAATACTAGATGAAAAATAGGTCTCAGATCTAGGATCAAAAGAAGAGATTATGGTACTTAACTTGTTTATTTGAGTATTTAGTAATATCTGTATGTTATATAAACTTGTTTAATATAATGATATTTTATCATATGTTCGTGTTCTTAAATTTTAGTCTTAATTTAATGATGTTATTATCATGATCTTTTTTTTCCTTTGTTTAAGTTATAATAACTTATTTAATATAAATATATCTTCATGTTCTATAACTTCTTTAACATAATTATATTAACTAACATTATCATCCAACTAATGATGATAACAAAGACGATAACGATAACATTGTTTATAATATTAATGATAACCATTACTATTACCATAACAATAATGCTATTAATAATGATAATAATAATGATTATGATTATGATTATGAATATTTCTTACTATCAATTTAAATTACTCGACTAATCTATTAATACTGCTTTTTCTATCAGGGCTCTAAAATGAATGAACAGTCACTGTCTGTCTTCCATGCTACCATCAGTCGATGGGGACATACATAGTGGAATTGACTTACCCAATTTAGAATTCATTCTCTTAAGACATTCCACCAAATCTCCATTAACTATTCATTTCTACATGTAGCAGTTCAATTTTAGGATCCAGTAGACTATGTGTTTTGGTTTGGACATGTGGAACTATATGCACTTTATGAGGAGTTTATTGCTATCGTTAGGGTTTCATGCTGCAAAGATGAAATGTTAACTATGCCACTTCCTATCCGTGAAGTTATTCCATATCTTATCAGGTCATTTGATGTTAGTTCTACTACAACAACTTCATTGTTGACTACAGAGGGGTATATAGATATGACCAAAATCGTTTAGCTCTATAACCATGTGAGCATTATTTTTGCTGACTGCCTAGAGTAAGGCTTACAAGGCTCACGGACCGGGGACTGTACTTGGAGCAAAAGCGTAATCTTCTCGAGGGGTTACCCCGAGGAATGATACGGACTTGAAAGAGTCACAAGGGAGTCACCACCGGATGGTTCCGAATTAGTCCAACCGACCCATAGCATGAGTGCTAGTTAAAACATTCAAAGATTAGGTTTTAGTGGTGGAGATCTATTTCTATGAGTTTCTAAAATCAATTTTACCATTATAGTTGGAGTTAATTATCCTAAGCAGGCAAGCATACGAGCGTATACTGTAAGCACACAGCATGACATGTGATTTGGCCTTGCATGGTTACATGTAGAATGACATATAGTGCTATATGGCATTTGGATGACATGGTATATGCATGACATGTGAAGTGATGACATAATATGACATGGCATATGCATGACATGATATAATAATGATATAGTAAAATGGCATGTCATATGTATGACATGGCATGGTGATATGTGTGTGAATTGACATTTAACATGGCATGTGACATGGCGTACAACATGGCATGTGGCATGGCATAATGATATGTGACATGGTATCATGGCAAAAATGACATGGTATATTGGCATATAGTATGGTAAATATCACAGATTGCATGGTGAATTAGTGTATTTGGATTATATTGGCATACGAGATAATATATGTTATGGCATGGCATAGAAGTGTGTGATGTGTCATGTGACATAGCATGTGACATGATATAGCATATATATTTTAGCAAATATAATAAAACCATCCACAAAATAAAATCCTCAAAAAGGTCGGTGAAAGAGATCGAGGAAAATGAGGGATACACGTGGGATTTAATGCTAAATCCTAAAAATAGGGAACAATGCTATTATATTACAAAGGATCTTCATGTGTACAAAAATCCAGGACGTTAAGTAATATCTCCTCCTCCTCATGGAAATTTTCACCTCAGGTAGTATGAGTCAAAAATGCATGAGTGAAAATGTAAATAAATAAGCAAAATCATTAATAGCAAACAAAATTTAGGACTTGATCGATTAATTCTATGCCATGTAAAAGCACAAATCAAGAGCCGAAGTCCAATGGATGTAAGGAACAATATGGTGACATGGCATGCGATATGATGACATGGCATGTGACATGGTGATATGGCATAATAGCATATGACATGATAATGTGGTATGTGGCATGACATTATACCATATGACATGATGATATGGCATGTGACATGATGAGATGACATGTGACATGGTGATGTGGCATGCGATATGATGACGTGGCATGTGGTATGGCATATTAGCATATGACATGGCATGATGACATGACATAAATGGCATATGACATGTGACGTGGTATATTAGCATATGATTTGGCATGTGGTATGGCATATTAGCATATGACACGGCATGATGACATGGCATAATGGCATATGACATGGCATGTGACATGGCATAATGGTGTATGACATGGCATGTGGCATGATGATATGGCACAGTGGCATATAACATATGACGTGGCATGATGATGGTGTATGACATGTGACATAGCATGATGACATGGCAAAGTATCATATGATGTGGCATGGTATCATATGATATGGCATGTGACATGACATATTAGCATATGATGTGGCATGTGACATGGCATAATGGTATATAACGTGGCATGATGACATGGCATAGTAAAAAGCTAAACATAGCAGTAAAGCTAAATAAAACAAGCTAAACATGACAGTAAAGCTAAATAAAACAAGCTAAACATGGCAGTAAAGCTAAATTAAGAAAACAAGCTAAACATAGTAGAAAAGCTAAATTAACTTAAAAAGTCGAAGGAAGAATGACTTACCAAGGCTAAAAGTCGCTCCCCCCAAATTCCCAAAAGTTTAGGATTTTAGTAAAAATTTAATTAGTCGCTAAACCTAATTAAAATTTTACTTAAGTTATTTTAATCCTTAAAGCTTAATGTCTTAGAATTAAAATGTATACCATTTATATGATATTTTTAGTATCATTTTTATGATATATCTTGTGTGTTTTGAAAAAGAAGGCTTACCCTTGTATTTATAGTAGCCTTAGGAGGTGTGCAACCTTATTGTTGGCAATGTGGGATAAAGCCCTTTTCCTTCACCAATGTGGGAAAAACCATGGTGGACAGCCATTTTGTACGAGCCAAACGGAGGGCAAACCATGTGCCCAAATGGCAAATGAATATACAAAATTCATCTATGTAACTTGCTCTTGGGAATGGGAATTGGTATCAAGCCATTCTGATACCGGAACAAGTCACAATACGTGCCCAAAGTAGGCAACCCAGCCAGCCTGTGCAGGCTGTGCTGGAAATCTGTGAGTGGCAGCCATTTTACAGGAGCCAAACGGGGGGGCAAACCGTGTGCCCAAATGGCAAATGAATATATAAAATTCATTTAAGAAACTTGCTCTTGGGAATGAGAGCTGGTATCAAGCAATTCCGATACTGGAACAAGTCACAATACATGCGCAAAGTAGGCAACCCAGCTAGCCTGTGTGTGAGCTTTGGTTCCGTTTTCGGCTTTTCAGGTTTTACCTTTTGAGAAAGCAGAGTGTGGAGTCGCCACCTAGTTTGTTTCTATTAATCCAATTGAATTAACTTTGAAAACTAGGAAATAAAACTTAGGTTTTCCAGAGTTAAAAA
>CANYBF010882381.1:0-26349 GCA_948192965.1 Dalechampia spathulata | reverse complement strand
TGCTGAAGGAGAATTCGGCCTTCACAAGAGCAATTGTGAGGAAGACGCAAATTCCATAAGTTTTCTTCTTGTTCTTTGCTAGTTCACAGGAAAGAAGATAGAAATAATCGGTTGCTTGCTTGGAACATCCTTATTTCATGTGGATACTATTGGAGGCTACCTATTTTGGTGGTTTTTGGTTTGCAACAACCATAAACGCAAAAGAGATCAAGAACGAAGGACATCTACATTGAATGTAAGAGTTACTATCAAACTGTCGCTTCTAATCTCTAATCTGTTTTTTTTGTGTTTTGATGCAAAGATCATCTTTTGGTT
Source organism: Dalechampia spathulata (assembly GCA_948192965.1). Lineage (NCBI taxonomy): Eukaryota > Viridiplantae > Streptophyta > Magnoliopsida > Malpighiales > Euphorbiaceae > Dalechampia > Dalechampia spathulata. The sequence goes on along the minus strand of CANYBF010882381.1, from coordinate 26,034 downwards.
TGTTGTTTTAAAATGAAAATTTTAAATTTCTTCCGCTGCTTAATCACTACGCAAACCAACAAGGTTGATTTTGGCTATGAAAGCACATAAATTATTGCTACATGGTTGTAAGGTGATATTGATACATGTAATAGATGTGAGATAGAGGGGAGTATAGTTAACAGAGATTTTGACAATGTGTGACTTCCCTGATGTGTTTCCAGAGGAATTGCCATAGTTACTACAAGAACGGGAGGTAGAATTTGAGATAGAAGTGTTACCAGGTACTGAGCCTATCTCCATGACACCTTATCGAATGGCACCAACGAAATTGAAAGAGTTGAAAGTACAGTTGCAAGAATTGCTAGATAAGGGTTTCATCAGACTAAGTATTTCACCGTGGGGTGCACCTGTACTATTTGTGAAAAAGAGGGATGACACTATGAGAATGTGTATTGACTACAGACAATTGAATAAGGTGACCATCAAGAACAGATATCCTTTGCCATGTATTAATGACTTATTTGATTAGCTTAAGGATGCAGCGGTGTTCTCAAAGATTGATTTAAGATTAGGTTATCATCAGCTTTGAGTGAAGGAGGGTAGCATAGCAAAAATAGCTTTCAGGACTCGCTATGGACACTATGAGTTTCTAGTGATGCCATTTGGGTTGACGAATGCTCCTGCAACATTCATGGAACTAATGAATACGGTATTCATGGATTATTTAGACTAATTTGTTGTAGTGTTCATTGATGACATTTTGATGTATTCGAAGACTCAGAAAGATCATGATAAACATCTGAGATTGGTACTGCAACAACTGTAGGAGAAATAGTTATATGGTAAATTGCCTAAGTGTGACTTCTGGTTGGAACAGGTGGCATTTTTAGGACACATTATCTCAGCTGATAGGATTAGAGTGGATCCAAGTAAGGTAGAAGCTGTGCTTAATTGGCAGATTCCATGGAATGTTAGTGAGGTTCATAGTTTTTTAGGATTAACTGGATATTACAAGAGATTTGTGAAGGGATTTTCTATGATTACTATGCCATTGATGAGGCTACTGTGGAAGGATGTTCCTTTTATTTGGGTGGAGGAATGCTAGAGGAGTTTTGAAAAATTGAAGAGATGTTTGACACAAGCTCCAGTTCTGACATTACCCATGCCAGGTAAAGAATTTGTCATCTATAGTGATGCTTAGCTTAATGGATTGGGGTGTATGCTTATACAAGATCGAAAAGTAATCGCCTATGCTTTGAGACAGTTAAAGCCATATAAGAGGAATTACCCGACACATGATTTGGAATTTGTAGCCATTGTCTTTGCATTGAAGATTTGGTGACAATATTTATACGATGAGCTATGGTATATGTACACAGATCATAAGAGTTTGAAGTATCTGGGTATGTAGAAAGACTTGAACTTGAGACAGAGATGCTGGATTGAGTTGATTAAAGATTATGACTACGTAATCGATTATCACCCAGGGAAAGCTAACTTAGTAGGGAATGCCTTGAGTAGAAAGGTGTTTGCCGAATTGAAATAGTCACCTTTAATGCTAGTATTAGAGATGCGACAGCTGAATGCTTCATTGATAATGCAATCTGATGGTATTCTGGCACAGTTGCAGTTATAAGTGAAGCTGACATTGATAGATCAGATTCAGAGAAGCATCGTGAATGATGGGGAGTATCAGAAGCAGTTGCAGAAAGTACAGACAAGTAAAACTACACTTTTTACCGTGGGTGATGATGGTAATCTAAAACATGGGGCCTGACTGTATATTCTTGTAGATGAAGAATTGAAAAGGCAGATTTTAGAGGAAGCTTAGAGTTCAATATATTCATATCATCCCAGAGGTATGAAGATGTACAGGGATTTGAAATAATATTATTAGTGGGTTGGTATGAAGAACGACATAGCGGATTATGTTACCAAATGTTTGATATGTCAGTGGGTTAAAGCGGAACATCAAGTACCGATAGGATTACTTAGTCCATTATCGATACCAGAATGGAAGTGGGATCATGTCATAATGGACTTCATCATAGGGTTATCGATGATGCAAGCTAAGCACGATGTCATATGGGTAATAGTGGACAAGTTAACAAAGATAACTCATTTTATCCTGATACACATGGATTACGGATTAGAGAAGTTAACAGAGTTGTATATGAAGAAGATTGTTTGATTATATAGGATTCCGTCATCTATTGTATCGAACAAAGATTCATGATTTACGTCACAGTTTTGGGATACTTTCCAGAGGGCTTTGGGTACTAGAGTTCATTTTAGTATTGCTTTCCATCCTTAGATTGATGGCCAGTCAGAGAGAGTGATACAGATCTTGGAGGATATGTTGCATGCATGTGTTCTTGAGTAGGAAGGTAATTGGGATAGATATTTGCCATTGATTGAATTCGCTTACAACAACAGTTATTAGTCCAATATACAGATGGCTCATTATGAAGCATTGTATGGTAGAAGATGTAGGACGCCTTTACATTGGGATGAGTTTGGTGAACGGAGATTAATTGGTCCTAAATTGGTGCGATAGGCCAAAGAACAAGTATAGTTGATAAAGACCAAGTTGAAAGTGACATTTGATAGGCATAAGTCTTATGTGGATTTAAAGAGGCAAGATATAAAGTATAATATCGGAGATAAAGTGTTTTTGAAAGTGTCTCCATGGAAAAGGATCATGAGATTTGGTCAAAAAGGTAAATTAAGTCCTTGTTTTATTAGACCGTATGAAGTATTGGAGAGAGTGAGGCCGTTAACCTATAGACTAGCCTTACCACCAGATTTAGATTGGATTCATAATGTGTTTTATGTCTCGATATTGAGGAAGTACATATCAGATCCATCACAGGTGATTCCAGTAGAATTTATCAAGATCCAAGCTAATTTATCTTACGGTGAGGAACCGATTCAAATATTAGCTAGAGAGACTAAATAGTTAAGGAATAAATGGATACCATTAGTGAAGGTATTGTGGAATCATCATACAGGACAAGATGCCACATGGGAATGAGAGTCTGTTATGAGGGAGCAATATCCTCAGTTATTTCCTAGTAAGTCAGGCTAGAATTTTAGGATAAAATTTCTTTTTAGGGGGAGAGAGTTGTCATACCCACATTAGCCATACCATTTTTGTATTGCACTATGCATGTGAAATCCTAGATGAATGATAAGAATGGGATGTGTATGGTAATCTTATGGGTGTGTATGTAGTGAATCTGTATATGCATATTTGTATGATAATTATAAAATGATGTTGTGCTTCTTGATTTATGTCCAATATGCATGACGTATGAATGTTATGATGGAATGCTAAATGTGCTAAGTTATAGAATGGTAAGAATGATAGACAAGAGGAGGATAAGTGTAGTGATTATGATGGGATGTTGCCGCCTGATTGAGAAGTATGTCTTCTTTATAGTATGAGGGGCAACCATTATGTTTAGATGGATGTTCTAGATGTTATGGTTGTGTTTTATGTTTGGTTTTAGAATAGATACCTCGGGAATAAGTTTTATAGAGTATATGTGTAGTGGGTTTAAGAGTGGTACGGGCGTATGGGTTACTGTACTGGCGTACGGGTTACCGTATGAGCATACCAGTCGTGAGAGGTGAGTAGCATTGTGTTCCTGGAGACTATACGGGCATACCATTTGGTCGCACGGTCGTACCATTGCTCATAGGAAAATGGTGCATCAGTCACTTTACGATGGTGTGGGCGTACCAACGGATGGTACGATCGTACCAGATAGAGCCTTTGGGTCAGTATGGGCGTACAGGAATCCGTACGGCTGTACGTGACTAACTTTTGACTTTTTAACGGATAAACATCAAGTTTTCTCACTTTTCCTTATCCTTCTCTTTCTTAAAACCTTTAGAAAAATAGAGGTTAGAGTTGTCTATTGCTTTAAAAGTGTGGGAGCTTGAATAGGAAGGTTAGGAACCGAACTACAGGTATGCGCTAGGTGTCATATCATTACAAGTTTGTGCTAGTTGGGATGTTTTGCTTCTTGATTTACTTTGGGCCCTAAGTAAGGTCTGGAAATGATATCTTATGTTTCATTGACTGTGTGTTTTCTAATGTTTTCTCATGTTGAGCTTGGTACATGTCCTTGATAGCATCATTTACATGTTAAGCTATGTAAAGACATGTATTATACATGCATAAAGACATTCATGGCATTCATGGAGATGTATGAGGGGAAAAAGAAAGGAAAAGAGAGAGATGAGTATAGAGCTATATGCTATGTACATACTAGGTTATACAGTTAATGGATTCCCTCGAGGAATCATACAGTTCAGTGCCCTCCTATGGGAGATGAGTCTTGAGACCTATAGTAAAGAAATGGGTTCATAGAGCCACACAGTTTAATGCCCTCCTTTGGGAGATGAGTACCGGTACCTACAGGGACCCAATATGTGAGGAAATTGTGCATAATTATACAGGAAAATAAAGAGGAAAGAAAAGAGGGATGAAAAGAAAAGAGAATGAGAGAGAATGCAAAGCATGATTACATTATCATCACGTACATTGAAATAAGCAGTGCATCCATCTATGTTCATTTTGGCTAATGGAGCAATATGATGGTGCAATATGATGGTGCATTTGAATGAGAAATGTTATTACAGAGAATGATATGATGTTTGAAGTTAAACATGATTGAAATGATCATGAGGTATGATGTTGTTTTGCCTTTGTTCATGCTTGAGTATGATTATGACTTGTATATATGTATGCGTCTGTCTAGCACCACTGAGTTTTATACTCAGCATTTATCATTTGATGAACATAGGTACTAAGTCTTTGAGAGAGCGTACAGAGAAGTGATTGATGATTCGACAGAGAGTCATATTTCTTTTTCAAGAATCTTATTCTCGAAGCGGTACGGGATGTCCGAAGCATGCTCCTATTATTTTATTAATGTAGTTCCTTATTGATCATAGAGGCAGTAGTTATCGTTGTATTGTGGTGGTAATACTCCTAAAGGGTATACATGTATTTGTAACAAACTTAATGTATGAACTTGCGGAGTATGATATGTATATATGACATCTTTACCTAGTTACTATGATGGCATCTAAATTTTAATTAAGTGAATGAATATCCAAGTTACGTTAAATGATTATTAACATACGCCATGCTGCAACCTCTTTTTCACCACTAAATAAAATAACTTGTACCCATATAATTTATGATAGGTAGTATGTATGTAGGTATCCCTTGTAGTGCGAGTGATGGTTTCCTTATTGGAAATCATTGTTCATGCTACCGAAGCATTTTACCCCAGGTATGGGCTGGGTGTGACAGTCATAGCTACATTCAAAGCCTCCCAATTCATTCATAACTTATATGGAGTGGGCCTAAGCATTTCATACCAAATACTTCCCACCTGCGATGACTACAAAGTTGAGGAATAAAATTCTTATCTTTTCTTAGCAAGATGATGAGTTGCTATATGAAGCGAATGAGAGGTATAAGGATCTACAACATCAATTCCCATATCATAGAGTCCTTGAATGGATGCATATGCATATATTTTATAATGATCTTCAACCAAACATGAAGAGTATTATTGATGTTATAACAAGAGGTTCGTTCATAAGTAGAAGCCTTCTTAAATGTTGGAAGTTAATTAAGGAGATAGCGATGAACTCATATTAATGGAACAATGAGAAGGTAGGGTGGTGAGTAAACTATATAAGCTCTTAATGAATAATGTAAGTTTGAGCTAAGTGCTAGGTCCTTTTGGTTGTGAAGTTTGTTGGGTCTCACATCTTGGAGATTATCCAAGCATGGTTTAACTAATTCAAGAGGTTACAAAACAGGTGAGTTTTATGGGGTAATAAAATCAAATATGGTAGTAGCAAAATAATCCCTTTTCAAACAATTATAATTCAGGATGGAGAAATCATCTAAATTTCTCCTAGAGAGATCAAAATTAGGGATAACAATCGGGGTAGCATTATATGCCTCTAACCATGAAATAGTCATCAATTTTTCAACTGATACCAGAACAGCAACAATATCAACAGGTGCAAAAGTCCAATCTTGAGCTTATAATGAAGACCTAATTATAGAATCAAAAGTCTTTCCTCTAGGTTAGAGGAAAGACTTTCCTCTAGGTTAGAGTAGCTAGCTACTTATAATAAGATGCTAAAAAACCAAATTGCTTAGTAGGCCAGTTCCTCTAAGGAACAAGGGAAATTTCCAACTTAGTTGAAACTAAACCTAAGGGAACACTATAATGCTCTTCATGTAAATTATAAGGGATTTGAAATAGAGGGAGGATTTGATAATCTCATGGATGTTGAAGTGAGGGTCAAAACGAGATTAGTGATAAATCTATGAAAAGAAAATGAAAAACTAGAGGAAGAATTACAGCCTCTATTGTCCAAGGAGAAATACAAGAATGATGCCTGGAAAGCCATTCCAAAGCAATATATCCCACCAATGCTTTTTCCATAAAGACATGCTAAGGTTAACCTCAAAAAATGGTAAGCAAAATTTCTAAAGATGATTTGGAATGTGCAAATAAATATGCAATTAATCGAAGTTTTGAGGGGTATGCCCACTTATGCTAAGTTTCTAAAAGAGATTATGAGTAAAGATAATGAGGATGAAATAGGAGATTGTTAGAGATGAAATGGTGGTCCTCACTGAAGAATATAGTGTTCTTATCCTAAATAGAGAGCTTCTACTAATGCTAAAGGATCTAGATAACTTGATACCATATATAATCTTAAGGAAACTCAAAATAGGAGATATATCACAGTGAGCACATAGTTTCTACCACCATCTAAAGCGAGGCTTACAAGGCTCACAGACCAAGGACACACTTGGAACAAAAGCACACACTTCCTGGGGGGCTGCCTCGAGGAATGATGCGAACTCAAAAGAGTCATAAAGGAGTCACCACTAGATGGTTCAAATTGGTTTAACTGACCCATAGCATGAGTGCTAAGTTAAACCCTTCAGAGATGGGTTTCGGTGGTGAAGATCTATTCCATGCCTTTCTAAAATTAAGTTTACCATTATAGTTGGAGTTAATTATCCTAGGCAGGCAAGCAAACAATAACATAATTATAAGCATAAAACATGACATGTTATGGTGATAAGGGGGGCACAACGTAGCAAATAGAATGACATATAATATTATTTGGCATTTGGATGACATGACATATGTATGACATGTGAAGTGATGACATAGTAGAATGACATGGCATATGCATGACATGGCATAGTGATGTGTGTGAAATGGCATTCAACATAGCATGTGACGTGGCATGGCATAGGAACATAGCATAATGGCATGACATGGCATGGCATAATGGCATATAGCATGATAAAAATGACATAGCATAGCATAGTAATGTATGACATGGTATGTGTTATAACATGACATATGTTATGACATGGCATAATTGTATATGGCATGTGATATAGCATAATAGCATATGACATGTAACATGGCATGATGACATGATATAATGGCATATGACATTGAATAGTAGCATATAATGTGGCATGTAACATGGCATAGTAGCATATGACATGACATAGTAGCATATGACATGGCATGTGACATGGCAAAATAGCATATGACATGTAACATGGCATGATGACATGGCATAATGGTATATGACATGGCATAGTAGCATATGACATGGCATGTGATATGGCATAATAACATATGACATGATATAGTAGCATATGACATGGTATGTGACATGGCATAATAGCATATGACATGTAATGTGGCATGATGACATGACATAATGGTATATGACATGGCATAGTAGCATATGACATGGCACGTGATATGGCATAATAACATATGACATGTGACGTGGTATGATGACATGTGATGTGGCATGATGACATGGCATAATGGTATATAGCGTAGTAGCATATGATGTGGCAAGTGTCATGGCATAATAGCATATGACATATGATGTAGCATATAATATGGCATAATAGCATATGATATGGAATAGTAGCATATAATGTGGCATGTGACATGACATAATAGCATATGACATGTAACATGGCATGATGGCATGGTATAATGGCATATGACATGACATGTGTTATGACATGGCATAGTTTTATATGATATGGCATGTGGCATGACATAGTAGCATGGCATACATATATTATGGTGAATATAATAAAAACAATCCATGAAATAAAAACCTTAAAAAGGCCAGTGAAAGGGATAGAGGAAGATAGGGGATACAGGAGGGATTTAAGGCTAAATTATACAAAATAGAGGCATAAAGCTATTCTATTACATAGGATCTTCTTTGGTACAAAAATCCAAGACATTAAGCAATGCCTCAACTACTCAAGAAAAAGTCAACCTCGGATAGCACGAGCTAAAAATACACAAGTGAAAATACAAAATAAACAAGCAAAATCATTAGTTACAAATGAAATTTAGGACTAGATTGATTAATTCTATACCATATAAAAGTATAAATCAAGAGCTAAAGTCCAATGACTGTAATGGTAACAATCATGAAACATGAATTAACACGAGTCGGGTCATGAAAATTATACAAAAATGACCAATTTTAGGTAAAATTAATCAATAACGATACCGTAATTTTTAAGATTATTTAAAACATCACTTAGAAATGAATCAATATCCAATAAAGCTAAACATGATAGTAAAGCTAAATATGATGGTAAAAAAATTAAACATGGCAGTGAAAAGCTAAACATGATAGCAAAGCTAAATATGACAAGAAGTTAAACATGGCAGTGAAGCTAAATAAGGCAACATGCTAAATAGAAGTACAACTAAATATGGTGGGAAAAAGTTAAATATGGTAGTAAAAAGCTAAACATAGTAGTAAAGCTAAATAAGACAATAAGCTAAACATGACAGTAAAGCTAAATTAAGATAATAATCTAAACATGACAATAAAGCTAAATTAACTTAAAAAAAAGTCAAAGGAAGAAATGACTTACCAGGGCTAGAAGTCGTTCCCCTAAATTCCTAAAAGCTTAGGATTTTAGTAAATTTAATTAGCCATTAATCCTAATTAAATGTTTAATAATGTTATTTTAATCCTTAGAACTTAATGTCTTAAGATTAAATGTATATCATGTGTATGATATGTTGTGTCTTGTAAGAAGGCTAGTACCCTTGGTATTTATAGGAGCCTTAGGAGGTATGGCAACCTTCGGATGGGCAATGTGGGACAAAGTCCTTTTCTTTCAATAAAACTAGTTGGAAATCCATGATGGGAGGCCATTTTGCACGTACTAAATGCTGGATAAACTGTGTGCCCATATAGCAAATGAATACACAAAATTCATATATGTAACTTACTTTTAGGAATGGGAACTTGTATCAAGCCATCCTAATAAGGAAACAAGTTACAATACATTCCTGAAAGGGGTAACCCAGCAAGCTTATGTAGGGAGGCCATGATGGGTAGCCATTTTGCATAGACTAAATGATGGGAAAACCGTATGCCCATATGGTAAATAAATACACAAAATTCATGTATGCAACTTACTTTTAGGAATGAGAACCTATATCAAGCCATACCAATAAGGAAACAAGTTACAATAATGCCCAAAAGGGGCAACTTAGCAAGTCTATGTAGGGAGGCCATGTTGGGTAGCCATTTTGCATGGACTAAATGGTGGGTAAACTATGTGCCCATATGGCAAATGAATACACATAATTCATGTATGGAACTTACTTTTAGGAATAAGAACCTGTATCAAGCCATCACAATAAGGAAATACATTGCAATACATGCCTGAAAGGGGCAACCCAACAAGCCTGTGCAGGGAAGACCATGATGGGCAGCCATCTTGCATGAGCCAAACGGTAGGAAAATTGTATGCCCATATGGCAAATAAATATACAAAATTTATGTATGCAACTTAATTTTAGGAATGGGAACCTGTATCAAGCCATCCCAATAAGGAAACAAGTTACAATATGTGCTCAAAAGTAGCAACCCTGTAAGCATGTGCAGGGGGCAAAAATATAGTGTTAAAAGTTTGTCCACTGATTAGGGTCATCCTAGAATGACATAATTAGAAGTCAATAGGATAAATCCTAAACACAATAAGGGTTTTTGCTTAAATTTAAGAATAGTACCTAATCGATGCTTAGGTTGAGACTCATGAAGTGCTCATATTAAGGCTTGTATAATGATCGTTCTTAGGCTTGTAGAGTGTTTGTGCTGAAGCTTGTAGGATGCTAATGATGAGGCTTGCAGAATGCTCATGTTGAGGTTTGTACAATGCTCATGCTGAGGCTTGTAGAGTGCTCATGATGAGGCTTGTTGAGTGCTCATGTTGAGGCTTGTAGGATGCTCATGCTGAGCCTTGTGGACTGCTCATGTTGAGGCTTGTAGGATGCTGATGTTGAGGCTTGTAGAATGCTCATGCTGAGGTTTTCAATTTCATGTGGAAGAGAATGTGATCCATTGGGGATACCAAGATTGATGACCTAATTTTAGCATTAGAAGCTTGGTGCTTAGGCAAGATGATCGATGCTTGATCAAATAATGCTTATTCTGAGGCTTGCAACCTAATTCTGCCATTAGGAGCTTGGTAGTTTGGGCTAGATGATCAATGCTGATTTGGTGGTGCTCATGTTAAGGCTTGTAACCCAATTCTATAATTGGGAGCCCGTGCTCAGGCTAGATGATCAATGATGATCTGGTCAACTATTGAACCAATGCTTTACTACGAGGCTTAAAAATCAACTAAAATTTAAGTTCAGATACCTGTTGCCAAGGTTTAAGAATTAAATGATCACTGCTGGATAGAGTGGTCAACTGTGGAACCTAGGTGATCAACTGCTGGATCGATGCTTGTGTCATTTAATACATGTTGAATATCTTAAAAATGGTATTTGGGACCCAATGCCGGGACTTAAAACTTTTTGGTCAACATTTTTGACCAATAGTGAATCAAATTCTGTCATCGGAAGCCCGGTGCTTAGGCTAAACAATCAAGGCTGATTGGTGGTCATCTACAAGATTGATGGTTTACTATAAGGCTTGAAAAATCACCTAAATCTGAGTTTATATGTCTGCTACCAAGGTTTAGGAATCAAAGCCTTGATTCCGTGATCGTTGCTGGATTGAGTGGTCAATTGTGGAACTTAAGTGATCAACTGCTGGATCAAAATTGAACAACTATTGGTTCTAGGGTAATCAATCATCAAATCAACGCTTGTACCATCAAATATATGTCGAATATCTCCAAAGATTGCATTTGGGATCCTCTACCAGAATACAATACTATTTAGTCAATGGTTGTACTAGCAATTAAAGGTTTGATTAATATTGATCATCTGTTGGATCAATTTCCTATTTATGCTAGACATGGAAAAGCAATTTATCAGTGAAATTGAGATTTAAATATTTTAGGAAAAATACCTAAATTTTTAGGTATGAGTCTTCTACTTTTTGACTGATTTTCTAGATTATTCAGATGCTAAGGATGCTGAGGCTAACGTGATGAGGCTATTGATGGGATTATACTGTTAACCATAGTTTTGAGATGTTGAAAGTCCAGGTAAGTACATTTTCTAATTATGAGCATAATGTTTATGCATGGATGCATGACTTATAAGCCTATATGCTTGTGTTAATGTATACGAGTCAGTGCCTAGAGCGAGAGTGCTATGCTTGAATAACTGAGCTGATGGGTAAAGAGATCGCTCAGTTGATAGTGAGGTCACTATTAATTATAGAGGGTTATGTAGGTCTTATTGCTATTTTTCAACTATGCAGTCACAAGCTGGTGACTACCCCATTATGGATGAGGGTAGTAGGATTCAAACTACTGGTACAGTTTCTGTTTGTCGATCCATCCGGTCATGGAGATTTGATGATTGGGCCTATGATAGACTGGATAGAGCAGGGTCAAACCCTTTTTCCTATGATCGTAGCAGAGATGATCTTTAGGCTAGACAGTGTGAAGTAAGGACAATCTGGGTACCTCAGTGGTAGCCTACTTTTGCTGTAAGTAAAAATTCTAAGCTACTTTTGCAAGTTTTCAACTTAGAAAAGCTGTGTTTTTGCCCTAATTTTTTGCATGAGTTGCTTTTGCAAGGTTTTTGGATCATTGGGCTACTAATTTTACTTCAGACCTTAACTTTTGCCTAAACTACCCCCTTGGGTTTTCAGTTTAGCAGGTTACTCTAATTTTTGCCTGAGCAGCCTTTCATAAGGTTTTCAACTCAGCAAGCTTTTATTTTTTTACTTTTACTTTTATTTTTTTATTTTTGTTTTTTTATACAAATCTGGCTTCAGGAGAAGCTAGGGATCCTGGCACCACCAGTAGGTGATCTATAGAGATACGTATCTCATAGCCATATGCAAAGAGGCTACACCTTTAGCAAGGTGAGGACGCTAACATTTAACGGCTGGGTCCAGTGGATGGGAGCCATCTAAGAGAGTGAGGTCAGGTGGACCTGCCCTTGGTGGCACATATAGCATGTGATAGTGAGGATGTACATAGATTGCATTCCACTACCAAAATTTAGACGTTGTATACATTACAGTCCTACTAGAGTCTATCGTCAGTACAGCTACAGATAGACTGTCTCTCAGTTAACAGAGTTTAAGGGAGGATGATTACTGTCCGACCTTGCTATAGGATTGTGCTAGTAGAGGTCCCTAGAGTTGGGTCTATCATAGATGATGAGTATAAGCTATGGGTGTTACGTCATAACTAGGATTCTGTACTGCAAGAAACCATTAGGCAATAAGATTGTATGCAATAAAGAAACACAGTGCTTTATGTTTAAAACTAGTATTACTTATGGTTAAGTTATGAACATATGTTCCATTTGCATTAATGAGATTAAAACATTTGCATAAAAAATGTTAAAATCAATACAGAAGTTCCCTAATATGCATCAGACTTAACCCTTGTCATTGACCAATCTCGTGTGAGATTTTCTGATTAGCTATTTTAATACTCTCCTTTTCCTTTCAAGAGCTTTAACCTTTGCATGAGTCATCTAAGTAGATTTTCAACTCATCAAGCAAGTATTTTTTCTTTTGTCTTAATTTTTACATGAACTGTCTATGTAGGTTTTCAGCTCACTGGACTTTTTCTTTTTATTTTTGTTCTTCTTTTTGCCCTTTGCTCTAGACAAATACTTTTTTAGCCAATCAAGGTTGACGAGCTCTGAGAATTCATAGCCTTCCAAGTTTGAAATGGAGATAACGCCTTTGGATAGTATCTTTTTGGCCAAGAATGGGCCCTCTTAATTCAGTTTGAACTTTCCATGAGGGTCATAGATAGCTAGTCTGACCTACTTCAGAACCAAATCACCTTCCTGTATAGCAACAAGTTTGACCTTTCTATTGAATGCATTTGCCATGCACTTTTTGTAAAGCTGTAAATGATAGAGAGCCTTCAACCACTTTTCATCAATAGTAGCCAGTTGTTTGTACCTGGCCCTTTTCCAATTAGCTTCTGGTAACTAAGATTCCAGAACAATATAAAGTGACTTCAGCTCTACTTCGATTGTTAATACAACTTCTGTCAATACTCCTTGCAGTGGTTCTGCACTATTTTGGCCAAGATTTGCTTGATCATTTTATTAGCCACTTTGACTGCCTTGTTAGCTTGAGGGTGATATAGAGAAGATTAGTTGTGCTCAATCTTATATCTTTCTAGCAAGTCGATTACTTGGCCTTGGAACTGCACTTTATTATCAGACACCAAGTGATATGGTACCCCATATTGACGTATGAGTTTTTTCTCTATGAATTTAACAACTTGCTTTGCCCTTAATTTACTATAGGTTTCTAACTCCACCCACTTAGAGAAGTAATCAATAACTACTAATATGTATTGATGCCCATTAGAAGCATTAGAATGAATCTAACTCATGATGTCAATTCCCCAAGCCAAGAATGGCCAAGGCATTATTAAATTCTGCAATTTGACTAGTGGTCTAAGACTTAGATCCCTGTGAATTTGGCACTCATGACATCTCCGTACAAACTATATGCAGTCTGTCTCCATGGTAAGCCAGAAATACCCTTGACATAGGATCTTTTAACAAAGAGTGAATTCATTCATGTAGGATTTGCATATACCATCATGTACTGTTTGCATGACCGATTTAATCTCCTTACCTGATATGCACCGAAGTTGTAGACCATCAATTATTTTTCTATAGAGAACACTATGATGCTAGGTAAAGTTAGTTGCTAGCCTTTGCAAAGCTAGCTTGTCAGTCTTATTGGCTTCTTATAAATGAGCATCGATTCTCAGAAAATTCATGATATCAGCATACCATGGAATCTTATCTTGCTGATATAATGCCATAACCCATTCTCCTTCATAGTAAGGAATCCTTAACTAATTGATGAATATAAGTTGAACTTGACATTGTGGTCATTCATAAACTAAAGCCAGTGTGGCCAAAGCATCAGCCATCTGATTCTCATCATGCGGTGTGTGAATAAATTGACATGAGCTAAAATTATAAATCATGAGCTTTATGTATTCAGCATAAGGCTTAAGCCTTTCTTCTTTAGCATCCCACTAGGCCATGGATTGATGAATGATAAGCATTGAATCACCAAATATCTTTACATCTTGGGCATTGATCATTAGCAATGCTTCAAGCCTAAATAGACACACTTTATACTCAGCCATATTATTGGTGATTAGAAAACTCAGTCACTTTGAAAGCATAATCAGTTCACCTTTAAGAGTGATTAACACAACCCCTATGCCTGCACCTCTTCTATTAACCATGCTATCAAAGTGTAACTACCCTTTCTGGATATCAACTACCCTTAAGTGTTCATCTAAGAAGTCTAGCTCAAAGGTCTCAGAGTCATCCACCGGTCTAGATGCTAAGAACTCAACAATTGCTCTACCTTTGATCACTTTCTTAATGATGTATTGCACATCAAACTTTGATAACATGATTATCCACCTGGATAGTTTTACTACCAGCAAAGGAGCTTCTACAAGTATTTCATAAGATCAACCTTAGAGATTGCTTAAACTTGGTATGATTGAAAGTAGTGTCTGAGTTTCTTGGTGACCTAGACCATAGCCATGCACAACTTCTCAACAGTGTTGTACTTGCATTCTGTTGGCAATAACTTCTGACTCAAGTAGTAGATAGCATGCTCGACTCTGACTTCATTCTCTTGAGCTATCATAGCAGCCATTGATTCCTCTTCTAAGGCTAGATAGAGTAATAATGGCTTTCCTGATAGAGGCGATTACAGGATTGACGAGTTAGAGAGATAATGCTTCACTCTCTCAATTGTGAACTAGCAGTTCTTATCCTAAACCAAGGGTTGGTTCTTCATCAAGAGCTTGAAGATGGGCTTACATATAGTAATGAGCTTAGTGATGAATCTGCTAATGTACTGGAGCTGTGCCAGGAATCCCCTAACTTCAATCTTAGTTCTGGGAATAGCTATCTCATAGATTGACTTTACCTTATCAAGATCCACTTTGATACCTTTTTGATTAATAATGTGACCCAATAGCTTGTGGGACATCACCCTGAATGTTCATTTCTTCAAATTTAGCTTAAGCCTGTACTTCTTAACCCATGTGAGAAATCTATCAAGAGCAACCAGATGCTCTTCTCTTGTTGGAGACTTCACCATCATATTATCCATATAGACTTTGATGGATTGTGAACCGGTAGTTTTATTTGACTGCTTTACTGCAAGTGTATTAAGTTATTATAGTATGATATCGATCCCTTGCAAATTTATTGCTTATCCATCACCCTTCTATTTCTAACTTGTTTAAGCAACAATAATAGGTTGAATTATCTTATGTAATCAATAATAATAAAATTCTATATTGAAAAGATGAATAAATAAAAATATTATTAAGAAGATAGAAATAGTATTAAGAAGCATATGAATTGAAATTTGAATCACCAAGCTAAGATAATATTCATGTGCTTATTACCACCCAAGATATCCCAAGCATCAATCTTCCTCTCTCAAGGTAAAACTGACTAGTTTAGCATCAATCCTCCTCTCTTAAGGCAAAACTGACTAGATTTCTTAATAATCTTGGAATCACTCTCTCGATCTATCTCCCTTAATTAAAGAAACCATTAAGCAATCATATAAGACCTAAGTGAATACGTAGATCTCTTATACGCACTAACCTAACTTGAATGTTTAAGCATTTTACAATTCAACTCTCATTGCGATCATAAAGCACAATATTTCATTTCTCAATAAAAATATTTAGAATTAAGCATTCATAGTAATTTAAGCAAGTACAATCAACTATCCCAACAAGGGATTTTAAGATTCAATTCCTACAAGAAGTATTTAGCCACTCATGTCTTAAGAGAAAACACAAGAAAATGAAGGGAAAATAAAGAAGAACACTTTGTAGAATTCAATTAATTTTCTTGCTTGCTCCTTGCTTTCTCCTTTTAATCCTTGATTGGATTTGGCATGTAGCCCCAACTTAGATATGTTAATTTCTCTACCTATAACTCTCTCCATGCTGTAGGTTCCACTACCCATTAATCTTCTTTTAATGCATTTTATTTTAGCTCCCCATGGAACCCACTTTTCTCCCCTCAGTCTGTTGTAAAATCTGCTTAAATTTGGCCCATAATTGAGGATTCACGATCATAACTTTTGGAGTCACGATTATGACTTCTTAAAGTGGCTCTCTTGGCCTTGACATACTTCTGTCACGATTGTGACTTTGAATTTCACAATCGTGACTTACTCTAGAGACTCTCTTCCTTACTTTCTGTCATGATCGTGACTTACTATTTAAGTCATAAAATTCTTCATTCCTCATTTGTTTGCTCTTCTAACTCTACACACTTAACAAACACATCAAATTCCATAAAAATAAAATAAAACATCATAAAATAACCACCAATTATCAACTTAGAACAACTAAAACATCATGTAATTTGACATACATTAGACTTCAACTTCCTTATGGATTAAATCATACAACCAGGTTATTGTAGCTCTCTGGTAGGTAGAACTTACATTCTTTAAATCGAAGGACATGACTTAATGACAATGGTCCCTTATTTTATGATGAAAGCTATCTTTACCTTATCAACCATAACCATTAGAATCTGGTTATATCTAAAAAATCCATAAGTGCAGGAATACATAGCACTAGCAGCTACACTATCGACCAACACATCAATATGAGGTAAAAGAAAGTCATCCTTTAGACATGCTTTGTTTAGATCCCTGTAGTCTATGTAGACCCTAACCCTGCTGTCTTTCTTAAGAACTAAAACATTGTTGGCCAACCATTTGGGGTAGTCAACCACTTCAAGAAACTTGGCATCTAACTACTTATGGACATCATCTTTAACCTTATAAGCCTATTCTGGCTAGAGACGATGTAGCTTCTACTTAACCGATTTGAACCAAAGCTTGATTAGAATTCTATGTGTCGTAATAGTATTATCGACACCCGACATGTCTTCATAGCCTAGAGAAAAGGCTTTTAAATGCTTTTTTAGTACTCTAATTATTTCTGTTCTCTCTTCATAGGTCAAGTTTGATGCAATCTGGAGTAGACAAGGCTCGTCATTTATGCTAATATTAACATTTTAAATGCATGATATGTTAATTTCAAAAATGCTCATGTAATGCTCATGTTCATGCATAACGCTATCATAATACATATCACAAGCATAAGTAAAGTTATTCTTCATTGCATTATACTTGGATGAGATTACATCATCATTGAAGAGTATAAAGATAGGAACATCATCATCCTTATATAAAACTTCATCAAAGGTAATGTCCACCAGAGCGGCAATGACCTCGTAGACCTTCGAAAGTAACAGGTCTCCCATGTTGAAGCTCTGCAACTTAGATCCAGTGCAGTGACTATGGTAAGTTTTGACTTAAGGCAACCAGTGACAAGATCAGCAACATCACCAAAGACATGAAAAACATCACCATGGTTGATGGTGTAAGAAGTGACAACAATCTTCTTGGATACGGTCAAGGATGATAGATATAGACATCACTAAAGATAGCAAACTGTTGGTCAAAGATATTAGTGTATACTCTAAAGCATTATGTTTTATTGTAATTAATTGAACGAATTATCAATAAAAGGAATTATTCATTATTTAGTTTGCTTGAAAGGTTATTTACTAAATAATGAATTCCAAGATATTGGAATAGTGTAAAGGAATTCATAAAGAGTTTATGAAATGAGATTCTTATTATATACAAATGTTCAATATCTAAATGATCCCTGATGAATGTATTAATAAGAATGGAAATTATTAATATAGTTAAGATCAACATATGTTATACTTCATTTAGGGATGATTCTCATTCATAATGACAAGAGTTGTCTAAAGTGAACATGTGGATGACTAGTACAGGACTAACTCATTAGAGGCCTTGCCAGTGAGATTTCATATGGATAATTGATTCATGGTATATACAGGTTTTTGACAAAATTAATTGAATTAATGGTCAAAATGTTAATGTCACATAATTTATTCATGTATGATGAATTAAATGAAAATGTATATGATTATCATCTACTTTTAGAAGGAGATTTAAGTCAGTTACATGCAAATCACATGCTAGAAGCATGTGACATGCACATGACTTGACTTATTATAACCTAAACCTAATTAGAGTTATATCATTATGTTTTGGTGAAAACAAATAGAGTGATAGAAGCATATTTTGGCAGTGTTGACCCTGACTTTTCACCCTTGTGCAATGTTGGGTTTTTATCGATTCGGCTCAGTATCAGTTCTTGATATTGACCCTGATAGTGCATATATGCCTGTTTGGCTTTCTCTGAGTGTTCTGGGTGTACAAAGTACATTAGGGTGGGTGGGGCCCATAATGATGTCTGGTGGGACCCACCACCCTTATCAGCTTTTTTTGAGTGCTTTGTGCATACGAAACACATTTCATGTCATCCACATGAAATAAAGCATATAACATTATTTGCCAAAAATAGATGTTTGGTGGGGGCCCATATGGCAGGGCCCACATAGGTAGAACACACTGACGACGTCTCATGATGTCAAATAATGCTTATTTGACATGAGAAATGCATTGCATTTTACTCGTACAAGGCGAAACGCACAAACAAAATGAATTTAGTGCATAGTACTATGCAATAAAAAAAGATGTTTGGTGGGGCCCACCTTTCGGACAAAATTCGGAATACTTTTCATTACAAAACATATTGATATGTTAAATGACGCTTATTTGACATACGGTATGCATCCAGTTTTGCCTGAGTGAGATAAAATGAATAGGAGCAAAATGCTATGTGCGCGTGTATATAATCAAAAAGATGTTTGGTGGAGACCACCTTCTGGACCAAATCTGAAAAACTTTTCATCGCAAAATGTCTTCATATGTCAAATGACACTTATTTGACATATGGTGCACATCCCGTTTTGCCCGAGTGAGGCAAAACGAATAGGGGCAAAATGTTATGTGTTCGCACATATAGCACTATGTGCATGCGCATATAATGAAAAAAGACGTTTGGTCGGGAGCCTTCTCAGGACCAAATTAGATGTGTGTCACATTAAACAATGTTTTAACACACAAAATGACGCTTCTTGGGCATGGGGCACACATCCTGATGCAACTACATTGGGCCCTACGCGACAGGTCAAAGGCAATATGCTGTGCACATCACCCTATGTGGGCCACACATCCTATGATGTGTGGCACACATAGCCTTTGAATTTTCAATTTTTGGATTGAAAATTAAAATTTTACCAAGCTCTAATTTTCCTTATAAATATTAAGCTCAGGGTTCACCAAAATTCACTCCGGATATTGCTAAAAGCAAGCCAAAACTCTACCAAAATTAATTCCTAATTAATTAAGTACTTAATTAATTAAATTGGTAGGATTTTTAGAGACTAACAAGCACTAGTTAGGTCTCTAATCATGTTTGGAAAGAAGATCTTGAAGAAAACCTACTGCTCTAAGGTAATTTTTCAATTTTCTTATACTTTTCTTATGGATTTTGCTAAAATCCTTCTATTTTTGGCTTCATTTTGTGTTGATTGGCTTCAATCACATTTGTTTTTGATTTCTAATGCTATTTTATAATCAAAACTAAGCAGATCTAGCTTCGATCTGCCTAGATCCGAGCTAGATCTCGCATTTTTACAAAAATCCTCCATTCTGCTACTATTTTCTGGGGAATGTGCTGCACACATAGCCCTATGTGCGCCATACACAGCCTGTGTGTGGCGCACATAGGCCCCATATTTTCCAGAAAATGCTAATTTTCTTCCATTTTACTCCAGTTTTTTGCCCGATCTGGTTTTTCCAG
This sequence comes from Dalechampia spathulata, assembly GCA_948192965.1. Classification (NCBI taxonomy): domain Eukaryota; kingdom Viridiplantae; phylum Streptophyta; class Magnoliopsida; order Malpighiales; family Euphorbiaceae; genus Dalechampia; species Dalechampia spathulata. Next base: position 5,705 of record CANYBF010882381.1, on the reverse strand, counting down.
CAACATTTGAGGCCTCTCTATGCCTCTGGTGTTTTGGATGTACCATATATTTCACATATCTATAATAATTTCACTTTTGATCTGACTATTCCAGTGATGTTTGGGGCTTGTTCATGCTCTAAATGTTCTGGATCTGTCAAATATTGTCCAGATCTAATTGATTTTAGCATTAAAATTAATTAATCAAGTTAATTGCATAATTATTTGTTTGGATTACAAAACGGAGGCCGATTCATGCTCAAAATGAGGTACTGTCTTCATTAAAGTTGCTTATTTTGATATGTAGATCATTTTTATACTGATAAATTTGATTTTCTTGTAGATTAGCCTCTGATGTGAACCACACATCATGGGATGTGTGCAGCACATTGCCTATGTGCTACGCACATCACACTATGTGCGCGCACATGTTTCAATTCGGTTTGATTTTTCTAGTAACATTTGATGCTTCACAGTAACTCAAGTGTATTGGATCTATCATACATTAATTACATTTAATTAATTTTGGCCTCAAAATTGATTTTCTACAATTAAATGTCGATTTAACTAGTTAAAAGGTGATTTTTGAAAGGATTGGATTCAAATTGGTTGAAGGGCTATCTACAAATTATTCCAAGTGATGTTAGCACTCCCATTTGATTTTCCATGATTAAACAAAATAAATTTACTTACAATTATTTTTATTTTTATTAATTTTCAAGATCCGACTCGTGTTAATTCATGTTTGTTGCCAAATAATTGCTGGATTTTGGCTCTTGGTTCATGCTTTCATATAGCATTGGATTGGTCAAATAAATCCTAAATTCATTTACTACTAATGAATTTATTGTGTTTATTTTACATATTTTCCATCATGCATTTTTGGCTCGTGCAACCCGAGGTGAAAAATACCCGAGGAGGAAGGGACGTTACTTAACGTCCCAAATGCATTGTATGCATAGACATTCATGTAATAGGATAGAATTATTCATTGTTTTGTAATAATTCCCCCTAAAATCCCGTGTGTATCCCCTATCTCCTTCGATCCCTTTCACTGGCCTCTATATTTTTCATTCGTGGATGGTTTATTATATTTGCCTAAGTATATATGCCATATCATGTCACATGCCATGTAATATGCCACAACACACACTTCTATGCCATGTCATGCATATGCAATGCCATAACATACTATATTTCATATGCTTATACATATAAATATGCCAATACAATCCAAATATGCCAATACACAATACAATACGCGCAACTTGCCATGTCACCTTCTAATATGACATGCCATGCCATTATGATATGCCACATCACATGTTATATCGTATGCCATGATATATACCATGTTGAATACCTATTCACATATGCATCACTATGCCATGTCATGCCATGTCATTATATCACATATATTGCTATGTCATATCATGCATTTGGTATCTTATTCACTTCATATATCATGCATATGGTATGTCATTCACCTCACACACCATGCATATGTCATGTTATATGCTATCTCACATATCAATGCATATGGTATGTCATCCACTTCACATGTCATGCACATGATATGTCATACATCATCTCACATGTCATGCATATGATATGTCATCCACTTCACATGCCATGCATATGTCATGTTATATACTATATCATATATCATGCACATGATATGTCATGCATATGATATGCCATTCATTTCACATGTCATGCACATGATATGTTTTCCATCATTCCACATGCCATGCATATGCCATGTCATCTATTTTGCATGTCATGCATATGCCATGCCACTCACTTTATATACCATGCATACACCATACATTCTATAATGCTAAAAACGCTAACATATTACATTATACGTGCTATTTGCCATGATTTTATGCTTACATATCAGGCTAAGTTACCATATCATTCATATGATATGTCATTCATCTTCACATGACATGCATATGCCATGTTATTTTATTGTTACTCCACATGCCATGTATATGCCATGCCATCAAAATGCCATATAGCATTATATGCCATTCTACATGCAACCATGCAATACCAAATCGCATGCCACACTGTGTGCTTACATATACATTTGTATGCTTGCCTGCTTAGGACAATTAACTCCAACTATAATGGTAAAATCAATTTTGGAAACTCATAGAAATAGATCTCTGCCACCCGAACCCAATCTCTGAAGGGTTTAACTAGCACTCATGCTGTGGGTTGGTTGGACCAATCTAGAACCAAGTGCCTTCGCTTTCGCTCCAAGTGCAGTCCTTGGTCCGTGAGCATCGTAAGCCTCACTCTGGGCTTCGGTAGAAACTGACGCTCATAGGCAACCTTTCTTTTCCTTCTATTTTCCAAGAATTTTGAAGCACAAGGACAAGGAAAAACAATTCAGTTTTGATAGAACATCAAGAAGAAAATTGAATTCTATTATCATTCTTCATCCATTGCTCTTTATGTTTTATTTTACTAGTCTCTAAACAAAACTAGTAATTTGATTACTAATCATTTTCTTAACTTGTATGGATAGTTTGGAGATCCTCTATCTTTAGGGATTGATAATTTTGCTACAACTTTTCAGAAAGATAAGAAAAGAAGGAGATATGCTTATAAGTAAGTTTTTCAGATTCTCCTTATATAATCTTCTCTGTATGTGATGTTTTCTATGTATAGAATTGCTAGATCCAATGAAATCACATGTTCTAAAAATTTTAAATAACATCTTCCACTGCTAAACATTTTTTTCATAAACCAATAGAAGAAGTCATTGTTCAAGAGCTTGGTCATAGAATGATCAATGAGCTTCTGAACTACGGCAAGCGAAGCATCATCCAACACTGAGGAAGGAGTATCTGATTTTGATGCAACATTTTTAGCTGGCTGTGAGTCTAACATGTTTAGTACATGATAGAGAGAGTTAACATGAATGCGTGGATTACATGTGGTACATTTGATTCAGTACATAGGATGTATGCATGACCTATACTAGGAAACATCCGATATTATGGTTGCAAAATAAAGTTGGTTAGCATGTGTATGCGTTGGCATGCTTGTGATATGACACGTAGGGCATATGCATGACCTATGCTAGGAAATATCCAGTATTATGGCTGCAAAAGAAAACTTGTTAGAGAAAATTGCATGAGCATGCATGTATGTGTTAGTGTATGCTCTATAGCATCATGTTTTCATTATAATTTAATATTGAACAATTTATCAATAAAAGGCATCATTCATTATTCAATGTGCTTGAAAGGTTATTAACTAAATAATGAATTCCAAGATATTAGAACAGTACAAAAGAAATTCATAAAGAGTTTATGAAATGAGATTCTTATTGTATGCAAATGTTCAATATCTAAATTATCCCTGATCAATGTATTAATAAGAATGGATATTATTAATGTAGTTAAGATCAGCACATGTTATACTTCCTTATAGGATGATTCTCATTCATCATGACAAGATTTGTCTAAAGTGAACATGTACATGAGTAGTTTGGGACTGGCTCATCGGAGATCTTGCCAGTGAGATTTCATATGGATGATTGATCTATGTTTTTCAAGTACATCTCACTCATATCAGTAGTGCAACTATCCTTAAGACTTGAGATAATAAGGTTATCTTAATTATAGATCACTATGTTTTGACTCATTTATTTTATTCCTCCATAAGAGCCATTTATAACTTGGAGATTGGATATAGTGTGAAGTAGTCAAAGGTATTTATTTATCAATAAAGGATTAACCACCCCAGATTAAATGTAGGGGTTTTATCTCATTGATTCATGTAATATTCTTTATTCAGGAATCTCTGGCCAGAGTAGAATGCTTATTGGTGAATGAGTTTCATAAGGGCATTTTAGGATTAAAGAATATGGTACATGAAACATTAAATTTAGGGCATGATCTAACACACTTGATTATGCATTCAGTTGACATTAATCCATACTCAAACCTAAATGAGATAGTGGATGGTGAAAAGAGTTTATTGTATGAAATTTGATTTGGAAGGGTTATAATTAAACTAATGACCTCTTGACATTTGGGTAGTCATTATGTGTGACTAGACACCACTCTTAATTTACATATGATATTATTAAATAAAGTTTAATAATACGTTTATATGTTGCCAACATGTTAAGAACCCAAAAGTTTGTATACTAAAAGTAAGAGGAATGATAATCATGAATGGATATTGATGAAATAATGTTTTATGGTTATAAGATAACTTGTTTTTTTCACATTCATTTTAAAGATCATGAAAAGAGCTTCGATTTGATAGCAAGATCATGAAATTTGATGAGTAAAACTCAAGATACAAGTGATTTAAGATGACATGTTCTATATGTATGGTATATGCGGATTTGGACGGAATTAAAAGAATTAATAGTCAATATGTGATTGTCATATGACTTATTCATGTGTGATGAATTAAAAGGAAGTGCACATGAGTATCATATGCTTCTAGAGGTATTTTAAGTCATGCACATGCAAGTCACATGCCTGAAGTATATGACATGTACATGCATATGACTTAAGTAACCTAGAACCTAATTAGGTTTTTATAAGTTGTCTAACATAACTTTTAGGGTTACAGAACAAGCTAATTTTGACTGCCTCTTTTTCCTTTGATTTTCAAAATAATTCAAAGCTTAAGAATAAAGAATCAATTCAACTTTTGATAGAAGATCAAGAAGAAGAACCAACTTTATTTCTTATTCTTCATCAATTCCTTTTATGTTTTATTTTACTAGTCTCTAAATAAAATTTGTAATATTGATTACTAATCAGTCCATTACTTATGTGGATAGTTTGGAGATCCTCTACCTTGGGGATTAAAAAGTTTGCTATAACTTTTCAAAAGGACAAGAAAGAAGGACATCTACTTAAAAGTGAGTTTTTCAGTCTCTTCTTTGATAATCTTCTCTGTGTTTTATGTATTCTATGAATAGAATTGCTAGATCCATTGTAAAATGTGTTTTTAAAAGTTTTAAATTATATCTTTCACTATCAAACACATTTTCATAAACTAATAATATGCGAGTTGGACAGAAAACATGAAAACGGTTAGTGAACATATATCACACAGCAACGTTCCCTGCCACCCTTATACCTCCATGAAGATTGATTAGTTCAATATCTCTTAGATGGGATATGTTGGTTTACCATATGATTAGGCAGCAGAAGAAATTTAAAATTTTATTTAGAATAGCAAACCAAGAATGGATCTTTGCATCAAAACACAAGAAAAACCAAGATAAGATGAGATATGGCATAAAGGGTAGTAACTCTTACTATTCAATGTGGATCTCCTTCGTTCTTGATCTCTATTTCGTTTATGGTTGTAGCAAACCAAAAACCACCAAAATAGGTAGCCTCCAATAGTATCCACATGCAAATAAGGAAGTCCAAGCAAGCAACCAATTGCTTCTATCTCCTTTCCCTGTGAACTAGCAAAGAAAAGAAGAAAACTTATGGAATTTTATCTTCCCCACAATCGATTTTTATGAAGGCCAAATTCTTTTCCCTTATAAGGGGTCTGATTGGCCAAAGGAAGAAAAGTGAAGAGGCTTAACCTAATTTTGAGTCATAATATTGTATTTATACTCAAAAATTAGGTTAAGCTGAAACCCTTTCAGCTTAAGTTAAGTTAGGGCCCACTTGTGACAGATATGGTAAGTGACTTTCACTTGCCTTGTCATAGCCCAACTCTCA
>CANYBF010881920.1:0-12317 GCA_948192965.1 Dalechampia spathulata | reverse complement strand
TATATATATATATATATATATATATATATACATATATAATGTAAGTAACTATAGTTTAATGTACATGAATGTAATGTGCACCAAAAATCCATTCCTATTTATTAATATATATATATATATATTAATCTCATATTTATATATGGTTTAACCAAAAATAAATATGTTATCTTCATAATAAAAATTTATTTTTGTTAACTGTACGTAAATACTTAATATATATTTAATAGATGTAAATATAGTCCAATATGTGCGTATTATATATATACCAAAATTCATTTCTATTTATATATAACATTCCTTGCATGTGCACAAATATATATATATATATATATATATATATATATATATATATATATATATATACAAAGAATTCTACGTACACATAAGTATATTTATATATATGTATATATTCATTTTCAATTCAACATAAAATATAATCCTATTAACCGTATTCAAATAAATAAATATATATGTGTGTGTTTTTAATTTGCAATAAATATAATACGTACGCAACTACATTTAATTAACTCATTAAGCATTCCTAATAACTAAATATTCACTTATTAATATTTATATCTATATATCTAAATTCTTATTACACTCAAATCGTATTACTGTCATATGTATATATATACTCACATATATTAATATCATTAATTAACTATACGCGTATGTCAATTAAATATTATCGTTCTATGTAACACACGTACGCACCACTAACCATTCATTACTTCATCATAATTTAAATTTTAAGCACGCATTAATTATTTCATCACATATGTAATTAATGTAAATCAAATAGGCTAATGTGTGGATGTGTCAACTCTCCCCCTTTAAAAATAAATTTCATCTCGAAATTCAAAACTTTCTAGTCTATGAATAATTGGGGGTACTATTGTCTCATATTGACTTCTCGCTCCCAAGTTACTTCTTGACCTGTATGATGATTCCATAATACTTTCACTAACGAAATTAGCTTGTTTCTTAACTCCTTTATTTTCTTAGCTTGAATAGCTATCGATTCTTCTCTATATGTGAGATCAGGCTGAATTTCTATCACTTTTGCTAGAATTACATGTGAAGAATCTGATTTGTGCCTTTAAAGCATGGAAACATGAAATACATTATGTATTTTATCTAGTTCTGGCGGTAATGCTAAATGATAAGCTAATGGTCCAACACGCTCAGGTATTTCATACGGCTCAATAAATCTCAGACTCAATTTACCTATATTCCCAAACCTCATTATTCACTTCCAAGGTGATACTTTTAAAAATACCTTGTTGCCTACACAATACTCAATATCTCTTCATTTCATGTTAATATAGGATTTCTATCTATTTGATGTAGCTTTCAATTGTCCCCTGATCAATTTAACTTTGTTTTCAGTTTCCTGTATCAAATCAAATCCTATTAGCTTCTTTTCTCTGACTTCATTCCAGTTTAATGGTGTTCTATATCATCTTCCATATAATGCCTCGTAAAGAGCCATCTGAATACTAGACTGGTAACTATTGTTATATGTAAATTCCATCAATGGTATGTATCTGTCTTAACTACCTTCCCATTCTAGAACACATGCTTGTAGCATATCTTCAAGTATCTATATAATTCTTTTGAACTGACCGTCTGTCTGTAGATGGAATATTGTATTGAAGTGCATGTTAGTCCTTATGGCGCTCTGAAAACTTCTCCAGAATCTAGAAGTAAAGCGAGGATCTTTATTTAACATTATTGATACTGGAATCCCATGCAATCTGACAATCTCTTGAATATATAATTCTGTTAATCGTTCTAATTTGTAATCCATCCGAACAGGTAAGAAATGTACCAACTTTGTTAATCTATCAACTATTACCCAAATTGCATCATGTTTTCTTTGTGTCAAAGGTAATCTTATCATGAAATCTATAGTAACGCGCTCTTATTTCCACTCTGGTATAGGTAGTGGATTAAGAAATCCAGTTGGTATTTGATGTTCCACTTTTACTTGTTGATAAGTTAAACATCGAGCACCATATTTTGCAATGTCTTTCTTCATCCCTAGCCATCAATAATGCGGCTTCAAGTCTTTGTACATCTTAATACTACTTAGATTGTATGAATACAATGAGCTGTGGGCTTCCTAAAGTATCTGTTTCTTCAACTCCTCATCAATAGGTACATATCTTCTATTTTTATATCACAGTAACTCATGAAAATCAACAGAATAATCTATTAACTCACCTACTTGTAACTTTTGTAACTATTTCTGATACTCCTCATCATTCACTGCAGCTTCTTTTATCTGGTCAATCAGTATTAGTTTCACCTGTAGCCGTGCAACTATACCACCATTTGACTGAAATTCAAGTAAAGCATTCAATTGTTGTACCTCTCAAACTAGCATCATTAGGGTAATCTATAAACTAGCAAAAGTCTTCCTACTAAGTGCGTCTGCAACTAGATTAGATTTCCTTGTGTGATAATCAATCAAGTAATCATAATCTTTAATAAGTTTAATCCAACGCCTCTATCTCAGGGTCAATTCTTTCTATGTACCCAGATATTTCAAACTCTTATGATCTATATATATGTAGCTCTTCTCTTTATATAAGTAATATCGTCAGATCTTTAGTGCAAACACTATCGCGGCTAACTCCAGATCATACACCGAGTAGTTTCTCTCATGTATTCTTGATTGTATGGAGGCATATGCTATCACCTTGTAATCTTGCATTAATAAAAAACCTAACCTATTCAGAGAAGCATCACTATACATCATATAATCTCTGCTTAGAGTCGATAAAGTTAACACTGGAGCTTGTATTAAACATTCCTTTAGGCAATCAAAACTCTTCTAACATCTATCTATCCATACAAAAGGGACATCTTTTCAAAGCAACTGAGTAAGGGGAGTAGCAATCATGGAGAATCCCTTAACAAATTGTTTGTAATAGCCAGCCAAACCTAGAAAATTGCAAACTTCACTAACATTCTTTGGCTTACTCGAATCAATGTTAATACCATCTGTTGATATCATATGGCCTAGAAATGACACCTATTCTAACCAAAAATCACATTTAGATAGCTTGCCATATAGTTGTTTCTCTTGTAATAGCTGTAGTACAGCCCAAAGATGCAACTCATGTTCTTCCTTGTTTCATGAATACACCAAAATATCATCAATAAATACCATTACAAACTGATCTAAATACTATTTGAACATAGTGTTCATCAATGCCATGAATGATGTTGGCACATTTGTGAACCCAAATGGAATTACTAAGAATTCATAGTGACCATACCGAGTTTGAAAAGCAATCTTCATCACACTACCATACCGAGTTTGAAAAGCAATCTTCATCACACTATTATCTTTCACCTGGAGCTGATAGTACCCTGATCATAGATCTATCTTTGAAAACATGGTGGCATCTTTCAATTAATCAAACAAGTCATTTATCCATGGTAAGGAATACCTGTTCTTTACTGTAAGTTTGTTCAACTATCGATAGTCTATGCACATTCGTGAAGTACCATCTTTCCTTTTAACAAATAGTACTGGTGCTCCCCACGGTGACACACTCAGTCTAATGAACCCTTTAACTAGTAGTTCTTGCAATTGTGTCTTCAACTCCTTTAGTTCTGTTGGTGCCATCTGGTAAGGTGTAATAGATATTGGTTTTGTACCTAGCATCACTTCAATCTCAAACTCTACTTGTCTGATTGATGGTAACCCCAGTAAGTCTTCTAGAAAAACATTAGGAAAGTCACAAACTGCTGGTATTTCACTAAGCTTCAGTTGCTCTATCCGAGTATTAGTTACATGTGCTACAAATGCTTCACAACCATGTATCAATAATTTTCTAATGGTTGTTTCAAAAATAATTATAGCTGTCACTGGTGGCTTACACCCTTGTATCTTGGCATCAGCATAGGCAAGATCTTTAAACATCACTATCTTTAGTTTACAATCAATCACTACTTGATATTTTGACAACCAGTCCATCCTCAGTATCATATCATACTCTTTAAAAGGCAGTTCAATCAAATCAGATGAAAATATTGAATGATGCATTTTCACTAAACATTCTCTATATATTCATCTAATAATAACATCCTATTCTAAAGGACTAGATATCATAATGTCATATCCCAAATTCTCACATTTCAAGTGAGATAAGCAAGCAAGTTTAGCGTTTATGTATGAATGAGATGATCCAGGATCAAATAATATCAATGCCTCATGATCAAAGATTAGAAAAGTACCAATAACCATGGCTGCAGTAGATACATCCTCTCACTGGCGTATGGTATAAACTTTGGCTAAAGCTCCATAGGTAAGACTCTGATTAACTGAGCCCTGAATATTACCTCTACCCATCTCTACTCTACCTCTACCTCTACCTCAGCTACCAAATTGTGAACCCGCAGTAGTAGGTCTAATAATTACACTCTATCTATAACTGCCTCCCTCTACTACAGTATGTAGAGGCATTACTCCCTGAGCAGTGCAATCTCTAGCATAATGACTTGAGGCTCCACATTAAAAACATACTCCCACTCCTGCTCTACAAAGTCCCAAATGATGTTTGTTAGAGATGGAACATGGTCTAAATCTCATGTCACCACTCTTCATCCTCTGTCTCAGTTATGGTCGTGGAAAAATTAGTGGTTTGTAACCTGTTGATCTGGGGGTGAAAGAACCCCTGAACTTCTCTCTTTTATTGAAAGTTATAGATGAATTGGCACCCTTCGTCCATTTTCTTGCTTGTCTAGCTCTACCTTCTTCTTCTTCATTAATAATACATTCTTGTCCCAGTGTATTAGCTATCAGTGTAGAGAAATCTTCATAATTGAATCCATGTACAAGTGGATGAATTCAAGATTTTAGTCCATGCTTAAATTGCTTGCATCTCTCTCTGCTACTATGAAGTAGAGTAATTGCATAATATGCCAATCATGTGAATTTTCTCTCGTATTTAGCTACTGACATATTTCCTTATTTTAGGCTAAGGAACTCCTATAATTTTTGGTCAGTGTATGCTGCAGGAATGTATTTCTATTTGAACTCTTTCTAGAAGTCATCTTAGGTTAGTATTGGCACCTCAGTTAAACCATTAGGCACAGTCTTCCACCATTCGTATACATCATCTTGGAGCAGTGAAATGGCATATTCAAATTTCACCTGATCAGAACTATCCAGCTTCCTAAATACCCGTTTAGTTTGCTCTAACCATATCTCAACAACATAAAGATCTATAGTACCAGTAAAATCTATTGCCTTATATGATCTCAGCTTTTAAAAATCTTTCGAAGCAGACTCCCTCTCAACTATCTATGGTTATACCTATATAACCGGTGTCATCTAACCTTGCATCATCCGTAATAGATTAGCTACCTGCATAGCAACTAGATTAACTATAGTTGTGGCTACTTGTTCTGTATGTGGCACCTTCTCAACTGACTCAGGTTGCCCTTCTGGTATCTACCTAGCCTTAGCTCTATTACTAGTCTCAGATGTACCTTCTTGCAGATCATGATTACCTCTACCTTCACCCCCAATTATCATAGCCCTGTCAGTCATTTGACCGATCCTGTAATAAAATATAATTGGATCACACCAGTCAATATCAAGATCATAACATAATTCCTAGCGATGTAAAGTATCATTTATAGGCAGCAAAAATAATGTATCACACAATTTTCAAACTAAATATACAAACAAACCATCACTCTGTTACTAGTATAACATGTCACACCTCGACTAGTGAAACATGCTCCCTTAGCACAATTAATAAAAATTGTATGCTTTGGAATCTATTAATTACCCTATAAAGGATTTGCAAAATAACATCATTTTTTTACGATGATGGAATATATCTGGTCTGTAATTTCAATTCCTTGATAAATAACCTGTGACTTTAGGATTAACTATCATATAAAATTTCATCTATATATATTCATAAAGTCACACACCAGGTATTTATAATGTCATAAGTCATTCATAAACAACAAATATTTTACTGCCTATAATTTACATGATGAACGTTGCATAAGTAAATATATTCGCTAGGAATATGAAATATAGTAAAAAATAAGCTTTGAGATTTGTGCACATCTCAGATGATCTTAACTGGTCTGATGCTTTAGTGATCCGAGCTCTCCTGACCACCCTGACCTGCGTTCATTAAATGATAAATGCTTAGTATAAACCCAGTGGTGTCTAGTAATAATCATAATATAACTGAAAAGGCAGTATAAAATACAAATAAATCACTTACATAGCTAATGATAGTTATTTTACTTGATCCATAACAAAAGTATTATCATTTGTCTCATATCATCAATATAACATTAAATATAATTTATATAGTCATCACTATATTTTACTCCATTTCCATATACATTTCTCATCATATATTGTTCTATAACCAGGATAGGAATAAAATGCTCAATATTTACACATATTTATATATATATCGTATTATATTACATATCTTAATAAATAATGCTATATAATGATAATGAATGTGTAATGTAATGCATTCTTCTATTCTTTGTTATTTTATCGTATCTGTGAATTCACTTATGCTACATGAATTCATTAATTATCTGTGAATTCGCTTCTGCTATGCAAATTCTATAAATATCTGGGAATACACTTCTATATGTGCATTCATTAACCAACTGTGAATTCACTTCTGCTACATGAATTCATTAATCATCTGTGAATTCGCTTCTACTACATGAATTCATTAATCATATGTGATAACAGTATTTTTATCTTTGATTGTGCACAATCTGTACCAGGTATATTTGAATCATATATCATTTCAGTTCATTTCCTAGTACCTTTGTATTTTCTATCTTTAAAAATGCTATGCATTTATACTATGATTTGTGACTCTATTATATATATGGGTTATACAATGCCAATATCAATATACTATCATAGCGTCTCAAGGTACACTAACTTTTTATTTTATTAGCATTTCCATTCATAGTATAATTATTACTAGACACAAACCTGTTTACATTGTGCCTCTGTTTAATTATCTGGTGGCATATAAAATTCCTCTTTCGTATCACCTAAATCATAATACAATGCTCGTATTTAATAAATGGATTAAATTTAAATATCAATCATTCTTAACTCATGTTTTCACAATCATTTCCCAAATTCACATATTGCTTTAAATAATAAAAAGGAGGTTACATGTAATTACATGAGTAAGAGAACCCAACAACAAAACAAAAACATAAGTTGCAATACACACACGTTTTACTAAAGTATATACTCGGCCACCTGATTTCCTTATAATTGTTGAGACCATGATTAACTTCACTAACAACCATAATGAATGTACATACTTAGAAAATAAGGGGCTTGTTTACACAAATATACATTTCTTAGTCTCACACACATAGTACACACACACATGCAGAACCTTGGACAGCTTCCTACTCATCTGTGTTTACCAGCCTTGAGGAAACTAAGTTTTCTATCTATCCTATCACATGCACCAACTATCCACTACTCACAATCAACAATATAAACTATACCAATTTATAAAAGAATTCACTCCAACTGTCGTACCTATAGATAAACCGAACCAGCCCTATCACATATGCACATAACCAATTTACTCATACCAGCATAAGGAAGATGAAGGAGATCACACATGTACTATCTTCTGTTCAAGATCAGCAACACAAAATCCTATCATCACATGTAGGGATTGACTTATTGTGACCCCTTTAAACAAACTGGACCAGCTCACACACATGCATGCTCTCACTCGATTGAGTTATACAAACACATGTAGAGAAATTACACCTAGAATTAGGAGGTACACATATTAGAATAGTACCTTACTTTCTATGATTAGGTTCTTCTTCACCGTTTCACACGCACATGAATTAGTTTCAAACAAAAAGAAATAAAAGAATTAATACTACATAGTACGCTGAGTCCACCTTCTTCACGAATTCTCACAATCCATTAATTAGGTAATTTTGTTAAGAGAAGACCATAGATGCAGTTTTGAGGAATAAAAACCAGGCAGTGAAGAAATGGTTTTTAGTAGAGAAAAGGGTCAAAATGGAGGGGACAATCTACATGCAAGTCTTAAGACTTCTTTAAGTCTCCATTACAACCCCCACTCACTTCTTTCCTAATAAATTATCAACCCCAAGACTCCACTAACCATGTATTCATACGCATACTCACACCACACACACATATGAGCATTCCACTTAATCCCACACTTAGCATACAACTCATTTTTAATATATATATATATATATATACACATGGTAATGCACATTGGTGTGGTCCACCTATTCTTATAGTATTATTTTTATTTTTTTTCTAACTTATCTTTATAACATACCCTTATATCTATATATACATTAATACATATAAATATAGTACATACAAGTAATAATATAATATATATATATGCAAAAATTCACTTCCACTAAGTACATATATAACTTATATAATATTTATACATATGAAAATTATCTCCATTGTGGTATATACTTAATATATATATATATATATATATATATATATATATTAATTTCATATTTATATATGATTTAACCAAAAATAAATATATTATCTTCATAATAAAAATTTATTTTTGTTAACTGTACATAAATACTTAATATATATTTAATATATATAAATATAGTCCAATATGTACATATTATATACATACCAAAATTCATTTCTATTTATATATAACATTCCTTGCATGCACATAAATTTATATATGTATATAAATACAAAGAATTCTATGTACACATAAGTATATTTATATATATGTATATATTCATTTTCAATTCAACATAAAATATAATCCTATTAGCCGTATGCAAATAAATAAATAAATAAATAAATTTTTTTAATTTGTAATAAGTATAATATGTATGCAACTACATTAAATTAACTCATTAAGCATTCCTAATAACTAAATATTCACATATTAATATTTATATCTATATATCTAAATTCTTATTACACTCAAACTGTATTACTTTCATACGTATATATATACTCACATATATTAATATCATTAATTAACTATACGTGTACTTCAATTAAATATTATCACTGTATGTAACATATGTACGTACCACTAACCGTTCATTACTTCATCACAATTTAAATTTTAAGCACGCATTAATTATTTCATCACATACGTAATTAATGTAAATCAAATAGGCTAAGCGTATGGATGTGTCAAGTTCAACACTTAATCCATGATATTCTAAAAGAATCTAGGACATATATATACACATATAAGCTTTAGTGGGGATGAATTGCATAAGAGTTAATTGAAGAAGAACTACTCTCTTAAGCTAAACAGTGTCTAAGATGAGTTGTTACCAAGAAGGTTCTTTTGTCTTAATCAATTGTAAGTAAGCTTAAAATTTATAAGCATATGTGGAGGTGATTAATATGTATGTGTATGCTACTGAGATAATTAATACAATGTGCTTTGAGAAAGTTATATGCTTTTGATACATGCCAAGGAATTTATATGTATGCTGTATGCTGACATGAGTGAGTATTCAGGCTAAAACAAAGAGGTTCTTTAGGTAATTTGTATATTGTTAACTATCTTTATAATTAGCATAATAGATGAGGCAAAAGTATTATGTAAATGAGTGATTTTACTAAATGTTATTAAGGCACTTCTAAATTAACAAATTTTATGTCATCTCTTGTAATGTGTTGAATATGTATGTATGTTCAAATATTTTGCTCAAGATTATTGTGTGAGATTAAGTTAAGAGCTAGAATATATGTAGTTTGCATGCTGGAAACTTGATCATTTAAGTGCATAATTAAGCTTAAAGTCATTGGGTCAAATGAAAATAAATTTTAGACGAAGTTGGTGGTGGACAATAAGATTAAATTTTGGTTTCCTAAAATTAAATGTATGTGCATGCTTAATTGATTAAAGAATTGGGTTGTATCTTATACGTGTGATATATGTATAACAATATACCTATGCAATAAGCTATAGTTAACTTATTTAAGGCCTGAATTCATATTTGAAAACTTGGCATATCTTATTTGTAAAATAATGAGGGTTAGATGATTTTGTCTTCTTAGTGTAAATATAACATTTTATACATAAAAGTATCAAAATTGTACATATAAAAATTAATCCATTTATTGGACCATATAGGTTAGACATGAATTGAGTATATGCATGTTTAAGGGTGTACTGTTCTCATGGAAGTTAGAGGTTGTTGGGTTGTAGGTATATAACCAGCTAACCTTGCGTTTTAAGGTAGAAAGGACATGTAAATCTTGTTAGAGGGAAGCGGTGAGCTGCTTAAGTCTTCAAGTATAATGACCTTAGAAATAAGCAGTTCATGTTTAATGTTAGGTTGACCTGATGGATTGAATATTTGCATCACTTAGGTGCACTATTACATTGTATTATAGGATTGAACCCACTTTAGTAATATTTTTATAATAACTTGTTCACTAAACTTTGCCATTTCACTAAAGAATATAATGTAGTAATATGAATTAATGATATTAAAAGGGAGGTTAGAAGCTACAATTATACCAAATAAGACTAACTTCTAGAAATAATTTTTACATCAAATCCATATAAGCAAATAAATATACGTTTGTTGTGCATATAACTTAAATACTAATTGCTATTGAAACATGGAAGATTGGCCTCAAGAGCTTGAATATATAACCTTTATAATATAATAAAATTAATTTTAAGCTCCTTGAAATAAATGCACTTTTCAGGTTGCTCTTCTATTTAATGACGTATGTATAATAAAATGAAATGATATGTAATTAAAGTAAGCCAAAATTTAAAAGATTTATGTCCAAATAATTAGATAAAAAGTGTGTATAAGGTATGTATTATTAAACTAAAAAGGGAAATACTAATATGAATATTAATTGCCAAACACAACCTAAATCAGAACTTAGGATTTGCTTATTCATCTTGCTAGATTAAATGAATTTGAATTAAAAAGAATATCATCAGTAGAAAAGCATAACCTATGTAAAAAATATTTAAGATACAATTTATCACTTAAAGAATAATTTAAAATCTTTATATTTTTTTAGACCAAATGAGGATTGAGGTTTCATTAATGAGCATATTATAGTTGTTAAATAGAACTTTAAAAGATCATTATACTATGCATATAGATTGAAAGTAGCATTTAAATTAAAAGAGGAATAAACTTGGAAGTTTATGCAACTTATTAAGTTATAAACTATAAATTTTGCATAACAAGTGAAAGAGATCAAGAAATTATAATTTTGATCAACAGAAGGATGAAGATAAGGAGAAAGCAAGTTTATGCCTACTTACTGTTAATTCTTAAAATGAAATTGACAATTACACAAATAACAAATTTAAAAGTAAATGCATTACAATAAAATTTTTGGTTAATGCCTTAATTTCATTGATTAATTATTTGATGATTTTACTTAAAGAATGAGACTTGCTCAATAGGTTAATTTATCACTATGATAAGTTTTAAAAGCCTAGTGAGCATGTTGGATGATCGGTTCATATGGATTGATGTTTACTATTGGAATTGTAATTAAATACTCATGCATTTGAAACTATTGATAATTTGTAAAAATATTATGAAATAATGATGAATGATACTACAAAGGTATAGATTTGATCCATCACATATTATATTGATTGAATTAGTAGAAATTCAAGCAAAGTTGATGCATGACAAAGAACCTATCCAAATTTTAGCCTGAGAGATCAAAAATTAAGAAATAAATAGATTCCCTTAATAAAGATGTTGCAGAGCCATCATAATAGATAGAAAATGATCTTGCAAAGTGTCGCACCCTAATTTTGGACCGGCTTTGATTCAGATCGATTCCGAGTTGATTCTGGGCCATTTAGGGTTCTTTCAGACCGTCCTGGGTCCTTTCAGACCGGGCTAGGCCCGTTTAGGTTTTCGTTTAGCACTTTCGGGAGGATGTGCGATCACATATGTCCCATTACACTCCGCGTATGATCATGTGCGATCGCATATGTTTCAATACACAACATGCGCGATCGCACATGTTCCCGAGGGCAGATCTAATTAAACCCTAATCTGCCATTTGGCTTAGGGTCGGAAATTTTTAGGACGAAACCCTAGATTGCTAGCAGCCATCGGCAGCCGTCAAACATCATTTGACACTCCAAAATTGAACTCTAATCAATCTAAGGCATTAGGATTAATCAAAACGCATTAAATCAATTAGAATTAAGCGTTTTAACACCCTAAACTTGGATTCGGGATTGGATTGATTCTCTTTTACA